>SJYW01007196.1:34551-47162 GCA_006410735.1 Raphicerus campestris
TAGAAGAAGAAGAAGAAGAAGAAGAAGAAGAAGAAGAAGAAGAAGAAGAAGAAGAAGAAGAAGAAGAAGAAGAAGAAGAAGAAGAAGAAGAAGAAGAAGAAGAAGGTGAGAAGAATTTGACAGCAAGGGTGTGAAAGAGCATTTCACGGTCCAAGGGGGAACGGGTGATTTCACCCAGGACGCCGCAGCGGACAAGGGCCGTACTCCACCTGCAAGGGAGAAGCTTCTGGTTTTTCTCGAGTTGTGGCAGGGTCCTCTCCAGTTATGATGCGGTCTCCAGGGACCCACCCCTGTGGCCTCCAGAGAGGCCAGTCTCCATGCGAATTACCACTGGTTATTCATCCTCAGTTGTTACCGGGTTCCCAGGTCTCATCTGGTGATGAGGCCGCAGCCTGAGCTTGCCTCGCCCATGCTGACCTAAGTCTTGGGGTTCCCCTGGAGCTCCTACAGAAGAGTCAGGCCTCATTTCACCTCGAGACGTGCACAGCCGCTTTCCTCCCCGTCTGCAGCAGAAGTATCCAGCACCCCTTCGAGCGGACACAGGTATCTGTGACTTGTCTGCGAGCTACCCCAGGGCTGTCACATGTGCCAGTGTGTCGGCAGTCAAGCCTCGGGGATACATCGAGGCAGTGCAGGACAGTCAGGCTCATCTGGAGTGGACGAGGCATTTGGTGTTCTTGGGGAAAGGTGACCAGACACCTGAGGCTCCTCTGGACTATCCTGGTGTGAGGGCCTCCTCCAGGAGGAATCCCGAAGGTCCCGCCAAGACTCAAGAGGAGCCCCGATTTCCACTGCTGAGCTCCAGATGAGGGGCCCTTTCCCTGTTCCGTCGGGAAAGGTTTTGCGGTGTTCCCCTTGCATCCCAAGAGGAGGTGCTCACTCCTGGATGGTCGGGAAGAGTCTCACAGGTTGGGCCACCATTCCTCAAGACCCCCAAATGCCTAATCCACTCCAGATGAAACTGACTGCCCTGCATTGCCTCGATTGCCTCCACGAGGCTCGAATGCCGACACACTGGTTCATGTGACAGCCCTGGGGTACCTTGAGGGCAAGCTACAGATTCCTGTGTCCGCTCGAAGCAGTGCTGGACACTTCTGCTGCAGATGAGGAGAAAAGAGGCCATGCACGTCTCCAGGCGAGACGAAGCCTGACTCCATTGTGGGAGCTCCAGGGAAACCCCAGGACCTAGGTCAGCATAGGGGAAGCAAGCTCAGGCTGCAACCTCAGCTCCAGACGAGGCGTGGGGACCCAGCGACGACTGGGGAGGAATACCCAGTGGCAACTCGCAGAGAGACTGGCCTCTACTGAGTCCACAGGGGCGGGTCCCTGGAGTCTGCATCGTAACTCGAGAGGACCCAATCGAACTCATGAAAAACCAGAAACTTCTCCCTTGCAGGCGGATTGAGGCCCTTGTCCACTGCAGCTTCCTTGAGAAATCACCCGTTCCCCCTTGGACCTTGAAATGCTCCTTCACATCCTTGCTGTGACCCAAGAAATTCCCCGCCCCACCCGTCCCCACTCTAGAGGAACCCTGAGGGTCCCACTGCGACTCAAGAGGAGCTCCATTGTCCCATGCTCAGCTCCAGATGAGGGGCCCTTTACGTGATCCATCAGGAAAGGGTTTCTGGCTCTCCCCTCCCATCCCAAGAGGAGGCCCTCACACCAGGCGAGTTCAGAGGAGCCTCAGTTGTCTGGTCACCTTTCCCCAAGATCCCTAATGCCTCGTCCACTCCAGATGAAACTGACCGCCATGCACAGCCTTTACCGCCTCCCCAAGGCTCGATGGCAGACACACTAGCACGTGTGATAGCCCTGGGGTACCTCGAGGGCAAGCCACAGATCCCTTTGTCCATTCGACGGAGAGCTGGACATGGCTGCTGCCACCCTGGAGTAAAGTGGCCCTGCATGTCTATGGGCGAGACGAGGCCTGACTCCCCTGAGGGGGCTCCAGGGGAATACCAAGACCTACGTAGGCACAGGTGAGGAAAGCTCAGGCTCCGGCTTCAGCACCAGAATGGGACTGAGGACTTGGCGCCAATGGGGAAGAAACCCCAGATGTGCCTCACCCCTCGCACGGTGACTGGCCTCTTCTGGGTCCACAGGGGTGGGTCCCTGGGGCACCGTCGTAACTTGAGAGGACCCCTCCACAACTCGAAATAAACCAGACACATCCCTGCAGGCAGGGAGAGGCCCTTGTCTGATGCAGCATCTCGGGGGAATTCAATCCTTCCTTCTTGGACCTCAAAAGGCCCCTTCACACCCTTGCTGTGACACAAGAAGTTTCCCGCCACATCTGTACACAATCGAGAGGAACCCTGAAAGTCCCGCCAAGACTCAAGAGGAGCCCTGTTTTCCCCTGCTAATCTCCAGATGAAGGACCCTTTCCTGCTCTGTCGGGAAAGGTTTCACGGTGTTCCCCTCGAATGTCAAGCAGAGGTGCTCGCACCTGGAGATTCGGGAGGAGTCTCACAATTTGGGCCACCATTCCCCAAGACCCCCAAAAGCCTCGTCCACTCCAAATGAACCTGAATGCCCTGCACTGCCTCGACTGTAACCCCGAGGCTTGACTCCAGCACACTGGCACGTGTGATAGCCTTGGGGTACCTCAAGAAGAAGCCACTGATTCCTGTATCCTCTCGACAGGGACCCGGACATTGTTGCTGCAATTGGGGAGGAAAGTGGCTGTGCACGTCTCCAGGCGAGAAGAGGCCTGATTCCCCTGTGGGGGCTCCAGGGGAACCCCAAGACCTATGTCAGCATGGGTGAGGCAAGCACAGGCTCTGTCCTCAGCACCAGACTAGGACTGAGGACCCGTCGATGTCTGGGGAGGAATCCCCAGAGGCGACTCACAACTGGCACTGAGAATGGCCTCTACTGAAGATATAGGGGCGGGTCCCTGGGGTCCCCATCGTAACTCGAGAGGACCCCGCCACAACTTGTGAAAAACCAGATCTTGGTGTTCCCCTGGAGCCCCCTCAGGGGAGTCAGGCCTCGTCTCGCCCATAGATGGGCATGGCCGCTTTACTCTAGGGTGCAGCATCTGTGTCCTGCACTCCATTGAGCAGACAAAGGGAACTCAGGCTTGCCCTGGAGGTACCCCAGGGCTAACACACGTGCCAGGGTGTCGGCAGTCGAACCTCGGGAGGAAGTCGAGGTAGTGAAGGGCAGTGAGGTTCATCTAGAGTGGACGAGGCATTTGCGGTTCTTGGGGAAAGGTGACCAGAGGCTTGAGGCTTCGCTGGACTCTTCTGGAGTGTGGGCCTCCTCGTGGGATGCGAGGGGAGAGCCGGGAACCCTTTCCCGATGGAGCAGGGAAAGCGCACCTCATCTGGAGCTGAGCAAGGGAAAATGGAGTTCCTCTTGAGTCACAGCGGGACCCTCCGTGGTCCTCTCAAGTGGGGACGGGTGGGGTGGGGAAGTTTTGGGGTCACCACAAGGGTGTGAAGGAGCATTTCAAGGTCCAAGAGGGAACGGGTGATTTCCACCGGGACGCTGCAGCGGACAAGGGCCTCACTCCACTTGCAAGGGGGAAGCTTCTGGGTTTTCTCAAGTTGCGAGGGAGTCCTCTGGAATTACGATGGGAACCTCGGGACCCGCCCCTATGGCTTCAGGAGAGGCCAGAGTCCATGCGAGTTGCCACTGGGTATTCCTCCTCTGTCGTCGCCGGGTCCCCGGGCCTTGTCTGATGTCAAAGCCGTAGCCTGAGCTTGCCTCGCTCATGCTGACCTAGGTCTTGGAGTTCCCCTCAGATCCCACAGCGGAGTCAGGCCTCATCTCGCCTGGAGAAGTGCACGGCCGCTTAGCTCCCCATCAGCAGCAGAAGTGTCCAGCACCCCTTCGAGCGGAAACAGGGATCAGTGGCTTGCCCTCGAGGTACTCTAGGGCTGTCACACGTGCCAGTGTGCCGGAGTCCAGCCTCGGGTTGACAGTCGAGGCAGTGCAGGGCAGTCAGATTCATCTAGAGTGGACGAGGCATTTGGGGGTCTTGGGGAATGGTGGCCCAATCTGTGAGACTCCTGCCGACTATCCAGGTGTGAGCACCTCCTCTTGGGATGTGAGGGGAACACCACAAAACCTTTCCCGACGGAACAGGGAAAAGGCCCCTCATCTGGAGCTCAGCAGGGGTAAACGGGGCTCCTCTTGTGTCTTGGCGGGACCCTAAGGGTTCATCACGAGTGGGGTCGGTTGGGGCGGGAACTTCTTGGGAAACAACAAGGGTGTGAAGTAGCCTTTCGAAGTCCAAGTGCGACTGGATGAATTCCCCTGAGATGCTGCTGCTTACAAGGGCCACATCACGACTGCTGGGGACAAGCTTCCGGTTTTTCTCAAGTTTCGGTGGAGTCCTCTCAAATTACGACGGGGACCCCTGGGACCCGTCCCTGTGGCCTTAGGAGAGGCAAGTCTCCATGGGAGTTGTGAGGCACCTCTGGAGATTCCTCCCCAGACGTCGCCGGGTCTTCAGTTCTCGTCTGGTGCTGAGGCCAGAACCTGTGCTTGCCTCGCCCATGCTGACATAGGTCTTGGGGTTCCCCTGGAGCCCCCACAGGGGAGTCAGGCCTCGTCTCGCCTGGAGATGTGGAGAGCCACTTTTCTTTCCAACTGCATCAACAGTGTCCGGGTCCCTGTCGAGTGGATAAAGGATTCAATGGCTTGCCCTCGAGGAACCCCAGGGCTATCACACTAGCCAGTGTGCCGGAATCAAGCCTTGTGGTGACAGTCGAGTCAGTGCCGGGCAGTAAGGTTCATCTGGAGTGGACGAGGCCTTTGGGCGTCTTGGTGAATGGTCGTCCTATTTGCGAGTCTCTTCTCGACTCTCCAGGTGCGAGCACATCCTCTTGACATGCGAGGGGAACACTGCGAAACCTTTCGGGAAGGAGCAGGAGAAGGGCCCCTCATCTGGAGCTGAGCAGAGGAAAATGGAGCTCCTTTTGAGTCGCGGCAGGACCCTCGTCAGTACTCTCGGGTGGGGAGGAGAACTTCTTGGGTCACAGCCAGGGTGTGAGGAAGCGTTTCAAGGTCCAAGAAGGAACCGGTGATTTCCCTCGGGACGCCAAAGTGGACAAGGGCCTCACTTCGCCTGAAAGGGAGAAGCTTCTGGTTTTTCTCGTGTTGCAGCAGAGTCCTCTCAAGTTACGATGTGGACCCCAGGGACTCGCCCCTGTGGCCTCAGGAGAGGCCAGTCTCCGTGCCAGTTGCCACTGGGTATTCCTCCCCAGTCGTCGCTGGGTCCCCAGGCCTCATCTGGTGCTGAAGCCGCAGCCTGAGCTTGCCTCTCCCATGCTGACCTAGGTCTTGGGGTTCCCCTTGAGCTCCCACAGGGGAGTCAGGCCTCGTCTCGCCTGGAGTTGTGCACGGCCACATTCCTCCCCATCTGCAGCAGAAGTATCCAGCACCCCTTCAAGTGGACACAAGGATCTGTGGCTTACCCTCGAGGTACCTCAGGGCTGTCAAATGTGCCGGTGTGTTAGGAGTCGTGTCTCGGGGTGACAGTCGAGGCAGTGCAGGGCAGTGAGGTTCATCACGAATGGGTGAGGCATTTGGGGGTCTTGGGAATGATGGACTGACCTCTGAGGCTCGTCCTGTCTCTCCTCGTTTGAGCGCCTCTTCTTGGGATGCCAGGGGAGAGCCGTGAACACTTTCCCAATGGAGCAGGGAAAGAGCCCGTCATCAGAAGCTCAGCAGGGAAAAAGGGGGCTCCTCTTGAGTCTTGCCAGGACCCTCGGGGTTCCTCTTGAGTGGGGACGGGTGGGGCGGGGAACTTCTTTGGTCACAACAAGGGTGTGAAGGAGCCTTTCGAGGTCTAGGAGGGAAGGGGTGATTTCCCCCGAGATGACCCCGCTGACAAGGGCCTCACTCCGCCTGCAGAGGAGAAGTTTCTTGTTTTTCTCGAGTGCCGGTTGGGTCCTCTCGAGTTACTATGGAAGCCTAGAATCCCGCCCTTTTGGACACAGGAGATGACAGTCTCCAAGTGATTTGCGAGGCGCCTCTGGGGATTTACCCCCAGTCATCGCCGGGTCTTCAGTCCTGGTCTTGTGCTGAAGCTGGAGCCTGAGCTTGCCTTGCCCATGCTGACATAGATCTTGGGTTTCCACTGGAGCCCCACAGGGGAGTCAGGACTCGTCAAGCCTGGAGACGTGCACGGCCGCTTTCCTCCCCAACTGCAGCAACAGTGTCTGGGTCCCTGTCGAGCGGATACAGGGGTCTGTGGCTTGCCCTCGTGGTACCCCAGGGCTGTCACATGTGCCAGTGTGCCGGAGTCAAGCCTCGGGTTGACAGTCGAGGCAGTGCAGGGCAGTTAGGTTCATCTGGAGTGGATGAGGCATTTGGGGGTCTTGGGGAATAGTGGCCCAATCTGTGAGACTTCTCTCGACTCTCCAGATGTGAGCACCTCCTCTTGACATGCAAGGGGAACACAGCGAAACCTTTCCCGACGGAGCAGGGAAAGGGCCCCTTATCTGGAGCTCAGCAGGGGAAAACGGGGCTCCTCTTGAGTCCTGGCGGGACCCTCGGAGTTCCTCTCGAGTGGGGATGGGTGGGGAGGGGAACTTGTTGGGTCACAGTAAGGGCGTGAAGGGGCCTTTCCAGGTCCAAGAGGGAAGGGGTGAATTCTCCCGAGACGCTGCATGGGACAAGTGCCTCTCCCCGCCCGCAGGGAAGTGTCTGTTTTTTTTCGAGTGGCAGAGGGGTCATCTCAAGTTACAACGGGGCCCTAGGGACCCACCACTGTGGCCCCAGGAGAGGCCAGTCTCCGTTCAAGCGGCGAGCCACATCTGGGGAATCTTCCCCATTGGCGACAAGTCCTCAGTCCCATTCTGGTGCTGAGGCCGGAGCCTGAGCTTTCCTCACATGTGCCTACCTAGGTCTTAGGGTTCTCCTGGCGCCCCCTCAGGGGAGTCAGGCCTCGTATCGCCCATAGACGTGCAGGGCCGCTTTACTCCACGGTGCAGCAGCCAGGTCCAGCTCTCTGTCGAGTGGACAAAGGGATCTTTGGCTTGCCCTCGAGGTACCCCAGGGCTATCACACATGCCAGTGTGTCCACAGTCGAGCCNACCCCGCTGACAAGGGCCTCACTCCGCCTGCAGAGGAGAAGTTTCTTGTTTTTCTCGAGTGCCGGTTGGGTCCTCTCGAGTTACTATGGAAGCCTAGAATCCCGCCCTTTTGGACACAGGAGATGACAGTCTCCAAGTGATTTGCGAGGCGCCTCTGGGGATTTACCCCCAGTCATCGCCGGGTCTTCAGTCCTGGTCTTGTGCTGAAGCTGGAGCCTGAGCTTGCCTTGCCCATGCTGACATAGATCTTGGGTTTCCACTGGAGCCCCACAGGGGAGTCAGGACTCGTCAAGCCTGGAGACGTGCACGGCCGCTTTCCTCCCCAACTGCAGCAACAGTGTCTGGGTCCCTGTCGAGCGGATACAGGGGTCTGTGGCTTGCCCTCGTGGTACCCCAGGGCTGTCACATGTGCCAGTGTGCCGGAGTCAAGCCTCGGGTTGACAGTCGAGGCAGTGCAGGGCAGTTAGGTTCATCTGGAGTGGATGAGGCATTTGGGGGTCTTGGGGAATAGTGGCCCAATCTGTGAGACTTCTTTCGACTCTCCAGATGTGAGCACCTCCTCTTGACATGCAAGGGGAACACAGCGAAACCTTTCCCGACGGAGCAGGGAAAGGGCCCCTTATCTGGAGCTCAGCAGGGGAAAACGGGGCTCCTCTTGAGTCCTGGCGGGACCCTCGGAGTTCCTCTCGAGTGGGGATGGGTGGGGAGGGGAACTTGTTGGGTCACAGTAAGGGCGTGAAGGGGCCTTTCCAGGTCCAAGAGGGAAGGGGTGAATTCTCCCGAGACGCTGCATGGGACAAGTGCCTCTCCCCGCCCGCAGGGAAGTGTCTGTTTTTTTTCGAGTGGCAGAGGGGTCATCTCAAGTTACAACGGGGCCCTAGGGACCCACCACTGTGGCCCCAGGAGAGGCCAGTCTCCGTTCAAGCGGCGAGCCACATCTGGGGAATCTTCCCCATTGGCGACAAGTCCTCAGTCCCATTCTGGTGCTGAGGCCGGAGCCTGAGCTTTCCTCACATGTGCCTACCTAGGTCTTAGGGTTCTCCTGGCGCCCCCTCAGGGGAGTCAGGCCTCGTATCGCCCATAGACGTGCAGGGCCACTTTACTCCACGGTGCAGCAGCCAGGTCCAGCTCTCTGTCGAGTGGACAAAGGGATCTTTGGCTTGCCCTCGAGGTACCCCAGGGCTATCACACATGCCAGTGTGTCCACAGTCGAGCCTCAGGGAGGCAGCTGAGGCAATGCAGGGCAGTCAGGTTCATCTGGAGTGGACGAGGTATTTGTGGTCTTGGGGAATGGTGTGCCAAGCTGTGAGACTTCTCCCAACTATCCAGATGCGAGCACATCCTCTTGACATGTGAGGGGAACACAGTGAAACCTTTCCCGACGGATCATGGAAAGGGCCCCTCATCTGGAGTTCAGCAGGGGAAAACGGGGCACATCGTTAGCAGCGGCGGGACCCTCGGGGTTCCTCTCGAGTGGTGATGGTTGTGGCGGGGAACTTCCTAGGTTGCAATAAGCGTATGAAGGAGCCCTTCAAAGTCCAAGAGGGAAGGGATGATTTCCCCCGAGATGCTGCAGGGGACAAGGGACTCACCCTTCCTGCAGGGGAGAAGTTTATGGTTTTTCTCAAGTTGAGTTGGGGTCCTCTCGAGTTTCGATGGGGACCCCAGGTAACCGCTGCTCTGGCTTCAGGAGAGGCCAGTCTCCATGCGAGTTGTGAGGCACCTCTGGGGATTCCTCCCCAGACGTTGCCAGGTCCTCAGTTTTCGTCTGGTGCTGAGGCTAGAGACTGTGCTTGCCTCGCCCATGCTGACATAGGTCTTGGGGTTCCCCTGGAGCCCACACAGGGGAGCCAGGCCTCGTCTCGCCTGAAGACACGTGCAGCCGCTTTCCTGCCCAACTGCAGCAACAGTGTCTTGGTCCCTGTCGAGCAGATACAGGGAACAGTGGCTTGCATTCGAGGTACACCAGGGCTATCACACGTGCCAGTGTGTTGTCAGTCAAGCCTTGCGGAGTAAGTCGAGGCAGTGCATGGCAGTCAGATTCCTCTGAAGTGGACAAAGCATTTGGGGTTCTTGAGGAAAGGTGACCAGAGTCCTGAGGCTCCTCTGGACTCGCCTGGTGTGAGGGCCTCCAGTTGGGATGGGAGAGGAGAGCTGGTAACCCTTTCCCGATGGAGCAGGGAAAGGACCCTCATCTGGGGCTGAGCAGGGGAAAATGGAGCTTCTCTTGAGTAGCTGCAGGACCTTTGGTGTTCCTCTCGAGTGGGGACTGGTGGGGCGGGGAACTTCTTGGGTCACAGCAAGGGTGTGAAGTAGCATTTCCTGGTCCAAGTGGAAACGGGTGATTTCCAACGGGACGTCGCAGTGGACAAGAGCCTCACTCCGCCTGAAAGGGAGAAGCTTCTCGCTCTTCTCGAGTTGCGGTGGAGTCCTCTGGAGTTTCAAAGGGGACTCCAAGGACCCACCCCTGTATCCTCAGGAGAGACCATTCTCAGTGCCAGGTGCTAGGCGCCTCTGGGGATTCCTCCACTGTCGTCGCCGGGTCCTCAGTCCTCGTCTGGTGCTGAGGCGGGAGCCTGTGCTTGACTTGTCCATGCTGACATAGGTCTTGGGGTTCCCCTGGTGCCCCAATAGGGGAGTCAGGCCTCGTCTCGCCTGGAAACGTGCACAGCCGCGTTCCTCCCCAACTGCAGCAACAGTGTCCGGTTCCCTGTCGAGCATATACAGGGATCAGTGGCTTGCTCTTTAGGTACCCCAGGGCTATCAAACGTTCCAGTGTTCCGTAGTCGAGCCTCGGGGTGACAGTCGAGGCAGTGCAGGGCAGTCAGGTTCATCTGGAGTGGACTAGGCATTTGGGGGTCTTGGGGAATGGTGGCTCAATCTGTGAGACTCCTCCCGACTCTCCAAGTGCAAGCACCTTCTCTTGACATGCGAGGGGAACACCGCGAAACCTTTCCCAACAGGGCAGGGAAAGGGCCCATTATCTGACGCTCAGCAGGGAAAACCGAGCTCCTCTTGAGTTTTTTGGGACCCTCGGGGTTCCTCTCGAGTGGGAATGGGTGGGGCTGGGAAATTCCTGGGTCACAGCAAGGGTGTGAAGGGGCCTTTCGAGGTCCAAGAAGGAAGGGGTAAATTCCCCCGAGATGCAGCAGCTGACAAGGGCCTCTCCCTGCCTGCAGGGATCTGTCTGGTTTTTTTCCAGTTGTGGAGGGGTCCTCTCAAGTTCCGACGGGGTCGCAGGGACAACCCCCCGTGGCCCCAGGAGAGGCCAGTCTCAGTGCGAGGGGCAAGGCACATCTGGGGATTCTTCCCCAGTGGAGCCAAGTCCTCAGTCCCATTCTGGTGCTGAGGCCGGAGCCTGAGCTTTCATCACCCATGCCTACGTAGGTCTTTGGGTTCCCCTGGAGCCCTTTCAGAGGAGTCAGGCCTCGTCTCACCCATAGACGTGCAGGCCCACTTTACTCCAGGGTGCAGCAGCCGTGTCCGGCTCTTCATCGAACAGACAAAGGGATCTGTTGCTTGCCCTTGAGGTACCCCAGGCCTATCACACGTGCCAGTGTGTTGGCAGTCGAGCCTCGGGAAAGCAGTGGAGGCAGTGCAGTGCAGTCAGGTTCATTTGGAGTGGACGAGGCATTTGGGGTTCTTGGGGAAAGGTGACCAGACATTTGAGACTTCTCTGGACTCGCTTGGTGTGAGAGCCTCCTCTTGGGATGCGAGGGGAGAGCCGGGAACCCTTTTCCGATGGAGCAGGGAAAGGGATCCTCATCTAGAGATGAGCAGGGGAAAATGGAGCTCCTCTTGAGTCGTGGCGGGACACTCGGTGGTCCTCTCGTGTGGGGAAGGGTGGGCCGGGGAACGTCTTAGGTCACAGCAAGGGTGTGAAGGAGCATTTCTAGATCCAAGAGGGAAAGGGTGATTTCACCTGGGACGCCGCGATGGACAAGGGCCTCACTCCACCTGCAAGGCCGAAGCTTCTGGTTTTTCTCGAGTTGCGCTGGGGTCATCTCCAGTAACGACGGGGACCCAGGGACCCGCCCCTGTGGCCTCAAGAGAAGCCAGTCTCCATGTGAGTTGCCATTGAGTATACCTCTCCAGTCGTCACCCGGTCATCAGGCCTCGTCTGGTCCTGAGGCCGCAGCCTGAGCTTGCCTCGCCAATGCTAACCTCGGTTGTGGGGTTCCCCTTGAGCTCCCACAGGGGAGTCGCTCCTGGAGATGTGCACGGCCGCTTTCCTCCCCATTTGCAGCAGAAGTGTTCAACACCCCTTCGAGCAGACACAGGGATCTGTGGCTTGCCCTCGAGGTACCCCAGGGCTATCACATGACCCAGTGTGTCAGCAGTCGAGCCTCGGGGAGGCAGTCGAGGCAGTGCATGGCAGTCAGGTTCAACTGGAGTGGACGAGGCATTTGGGGGTTTTAGGGAATGGTGGCCCAAACTGTGAGACTCCTCCTGACTATCCAGATGTGAGCACTTCCTCTTGGGATGCGAGGGGAACCCCACAGAACCTTTCCAGACGGAGAAGGGAAAGGGCCCCTCATCTGGAGCTGAGCATGGGAAAATGGAGCTCCTCTTGAGTCACGGCGGGACCCTCGGCGGTCCTTTCGAGTGGTGACGTGTGGGGAGGGGAACTTCTTGAGTCAAAGCAAGGGTGTGAAAAGCATTTCAAGGTCCAAGAGGGAATGGGTGATTTCCGCGGGGATGCGGCAGCGCACAAGTGCCTCACTCTGCCTGCAAGGATGAAGCTTCTGGTTTTTCTCGAGTTGCGCTGGGGTCCTCTCAAGTTACAACGGGGACCACAGGGATCCACACCTGTGACCCCAGGGATAGGCCAGTCTCCGTGCCAGGGTCGAGGCACAACTGGGGATTCCTCCCCCATGGCGCCAAGTCCTCAGTCCCCTTCTGGTGCTGAGGATGCAGGCTGAGATTGCCTTGTCCGTGATGATATTTGTATTGGGCTTCCCCTGGAGCCCTCGGAGGGGAGTCAGGCCTCGTCTCGACTGGAGACATGCACGGCTGCTTTCCTTCCCACATGCAGTAACAGTGTCTGGGTCCCTGTCGAGTGGATAGAGGGATCTATGGCTTGTGCTCGAGGTACCCTAGGCCTGTCACACATGCCAGGGTGCAGTAGTCGAGCCTTGGGGTTACAGTCGAGGCAGTGCAGGGCAGTCAGGTTCATCTGAAGTGGATGAGGCATTTGGGGGTCTTGGGGAATGGTGGCCCAAAATGTGAGACTCCTCCGGACTATCCAGGTGCGACCACCTCCTCTTGGGATGCGAGGGGAACACCGTGAAATCTTTCCCGACGGAGCAGGGAAAGGGCCCCTCATCTGGAGCTCAGCAGGGAAAAACGGGGCTCCTCTTGAGTCTTGGCGGGACCCTTGGGGTTCCTCTCGAGTGGGGACGGGTGGGGCTGGGAACTTCTTGAATCACAGCAAGGGTGTGAAGGAGCATTTCGAGGTCCACGAGCAATGGGGTGAATTCCCCTGAGATGCCATTGCGGACAAGGGCCACACCATGCCTGCATGGCAGAAGCTTCCAGTTTTCCTCCAGTTGTGGCAGGGTC
>SJYW01007196.1:49741-76489 GCA_006410735.1 Raphicerus campestris
TGTGAGCACCTCCTCTTGACATGCAAGGGGAACACAGCGAAACCTTTCCCGACGGAGCAGGGAAAGGGCCCCTTATCTGGAGCTCAGCAGGGGAAAACGGGGCTCCTCTTGAGTCCTGGCGGGACCCTCGGAGTTCCTCTCGAGTGGGGATGGGTGGGGAGGGGAACTTGTTGGGTCACAGTAAGGGCGTGAAGGGGCCTTTCCAGGTCCAAGAGGGAAGGGGTGAATTCTCCCGAGACGCTGCATGGGACAAGTGCCTCTCCCCGCCCGCAGGGAAGTGTCTGTTTTTTTTCGAGTGGCAGAGGGGTCATCTCAAGTTACAACGGGGCCCTAGGGACCCACCACTGTGGCCCCAGGAGAGGCCAGTCTCCGTTCAAGCGGCGAGCCACATCTGGGGAATCTTCCCCATTGGCGACAAGTCCTCAGTCCCATTCTGGTGCTGAGGCCGGAGCCTGAGCTTTCCTCACATGTGCCTACCTAGGTCTTAGGGTTCTCCTGGCGCCCCCTCAGGGGAGTCAGGCCTCGTATCGCCCATAGACGTGCAGGGCCGCTTTACTCCACGGTGCAGCAGCCAGGTCCAGCTCTCTGTCGAGTGGACAAAAGGATCTTTGGCTTGCCCTCGAGGTACCCCAGGGCTATCACACATGCCAGTGTGTCCACAGTCGAGCCTCAGGGAGGCAGCTGAGGCAATGCAGGGCAGTCAGGTTCATCTGGAGTGGACGAGGTATTTGTGGTCTTGGGGAATGGTGTGCCAAGCTGTGAGACTTCTCCCAACTATCCAGATGCGAGCACATCCTCTTGACATGTGAGGGGAACACAGTGAAACCTTTCCCGACGGATCATGGAAAGGGCCCCTCATCTGGAGTTCAGCAGGGGAAAACGGGGCACATCGTTAGCAGCGGCGGGACCCTCGGGGTTCCTCTCGAGTGGTGATGGTTGTGGCGGGGAACTTCCTAGGTTGCAATAAGCGTATGAAGGAGCCCTTCAAAGTCCAAGAGGGAAGGGATGATTTCCCCCGAGATGCTGCAGGGGACAAGGGACTCACCCTTCCTGCAGGGGAGAAGTTTATGGTTTTTCTCAAGTTGAGTTGGGGTCCTCTCGAGTTTCGATGGGGACCCCAGGTAACCGCTGCTCTGGCTTCAGGAGAGGCCAGTCTCCATGCGAGTTGTGAGGCACCTCTGGGGATTCCTCCCCAGACGTTGCCAGGTCCTCAGTTTTCGTCTGGTGCTGAGGCTAGAGACTGTGCTTGCCTCGCCCATGCTGACATAGGTCTTGGGGTTCCCCTGGAGCCCACACAGGGGAGCCAGGCCTCGTCTCGCCTGAAGACACGTGCAGCCGCTTTCCTGCCCAACTGCAGCAACAGTGTCTTGGTCCCTGTCGAGCAGATACAGGGAACAGTGGCTTGCATTCGAGGTACACCAGGGCTATCACACGTGCCAGTGTGTTGTCAGTCAAGCCTTGCGGAGTAAGTCGAGGCAATGCATGGCAGTCAGATTCATCTGAAGTGGACAAAGCATTTGGGGTTCTTGAGGAAAGGTGACCAGAGTCCTGAGGCTCCTCTGGACTCGCCTGGTGTGAGGGCCTCCAGTTGGGATGGGAGAGGAGAGCTGGTAACCCTTTCCCGATGGAGCAGGGAAAGGACCCTCATCTGGGGCTGAGCAGGGGAAAATGGAGCTTCTCTTGAGTAGCTGCAGGACCTTTGGTGTTCCTCTCGAGTGGGGACTGGTGGGGCGGGGAACTTCTTGGGTCACAGCAAGGGTGTGAAGTAGCATTTCCTGGTCCAAGTGGAAACGGGTGATTTCCAACGGGACGTCGCAGTGGACAAGAGCCTCACTCCGCCTGAAAGGGAGAAGCTTCTCGCTCTTCTCGAGTTGCCGTGGAGTCCTCTGGAGTTTCAAAGGGGACTCCAAGGACCCACCCCTGTATCCTCAGGAGAGACCATTCTCAGTGCCAGGTGCTAGGCGCCTCTGGGGATTCCTCCACTGTCGTCGCCGGGTCCTCAGTCCTCGTCTGGTGCTGAGGCGGGAGCCTGTGCTTGACTTGTCCATGCTGACATAGGTCTTGGGGTTCCCCTGGTGCCCCAATAGGGGAGTCAGGCCTCGTCTCGCCTGGAAACGTGCACAGCCGCGTTCCTCCCCAACTGCAGCAACAGTGTCCGGTTCCCTGTCGAGCATATACAGGGATCAGTGGCTTGCTCTTTAGGTACCCCAGGGCTATCAAACGTTCCAGTGTTCCGTAGTCGAGCCTCGGGGTGACAGTCGAGGCAGTGCAGGGCAGTCAGGTTCATCTGGAGTGGACTAGGCATTTGGGGGTCTTGGGGAATGGTGGCTCAATCTGTGAGACTCCTCCCGACTCTCCAAGTGCAAGCACCTTCTCTTGACATGCGAGGGGAACACCGCGAAACCTTTCCCAACAGGGCAGGGAAAGGGCCCATTATCTGACGCTCAGCAGGGAAAACCGAGCTCCTCTTGAGTTTTTTGGGACCCTCGGGGTTCCTCTCGAGTGGGAATGGGTGGGGCTGGGAAATTCCTGGGTCACAGCAAGGGTGTGAAGGGGCCTTTCGAGGTCCAAGAAGGAAGGGGTAAATTCCCCCGAGATGCAGCAGCTGACAAGGGCCTCTCCCTGCCTGCAGGGATCTGTCTGGTTTTTTTCCAGTTGTGGAGGGGTCCTCTCAAGTTCCGACGGGGTCGCAGGGACAACCCCCCGTGGCCCCAGGAGAGGCCAGTCTCAGTGCGAGGGGCAAGGCACATCTGGGGATTCTTCCCCAGTGGAGCCAAGTCCTCAGTCCCATTCTGGTGCTGAGGCCAGAGCCTGAGCTTTCATCACCCATGCCTACGTAGGTCTTTGGGTTCCCCTGGAGCCCTTTCAGAGGAGTCAGGCCTCGTCTCACCCATAGACGTGCAGGCCCACTTTACTCCAGGGTGCAGCAGCCGTGTCCGGCTCTTCATCGAACAGACAAAGGGATCTGTTGCTTGCCCTTGAGGTACCCCAGGCCTATCACACGTGCCAGTGTGTTGGCAGTCGAGCCTCGGGAAAGCAGTGGAGGCAGTGCAGTGCAGTCAGGTTCATTTGGAGTGGACGAGGCATTTGGGGTTCTTGGGGAAAGGTGACCAGACATTTGAGACTTCTCTGGACTCGCTTGGTGTGAGAGCCTCCTCTTGGGATGCGAGGGGAGAGCCGGGAACCCTTTTCCGATGGAGCAGGGAAAGGGATCCTCATCTAGAGATGAGCAGGGGAAAATGGAGCTCCTCTTGAGTCGTGGCGGGACACTCGGTGGTCCTCTCGTGTGGGGAAGGGTGGGCCGGGGAACGTCTTAGGTCACAGCAAGGGTGTGAAGGAGCATTTCTAGATCCAAGAGGTAAAGGGTGATTTCACCTGGGACGCCGCGATGGACAAGGGCCTCACTCCGCCTGCAAGGCCGAAGCTTCTGGTTTTTCTCGAGTTGCGCTGGGGTCATCTCCAGTAACGACGGGGACCCAGGGACCCGCCCCTGTGGCCTCAAGAGAAGCCAGTCTCCATGTGAGTTGCCATTGAGTATACCTCTCCAGTCGTCACCCGGTCATCAGGCCTCGTCTGGTCCTGAGGCCGCAGCCTGAGCTTGCCTCGCCAATGCTAACCTCGGTTGTGGGGTTCCCCTTGAGCTCCCACAGGGGAGTCGCTCCTGGAGATGTGCACGGCCGCTTTCCTCCCCATTTGCAGCAGAAGTGTCCAACACCCCTTCGAGCAGACACAGGGATCTGTGGCTTGCCCTCGAGGTACCCCAGGGCTATCACATGACCCAGTGTGTCAGCAGTCGAGCCTCGGGGAGGCAGTCGAGGCAGTGCATGGCAGTCAGGTTCAACTGGAGTGGACGAGGCATTTGGGGGTTTTAGGGAATGGTGGCCCAAACTGTGAGACTCCTCCTGACTATCCAGATGTGAGCACTTCCTCTTGGGATGCGAGGGGAACCCCACAGAACCTTTCCAGACGGAGAAGGGAAAGGGCCCCTCATCTGGAGCTGAGCATGGGAAAATGGAGCTCCTCTTGAGTCACGGCGGGACCCTCGGCGGTCCTTTCGAGTGGTGACGTGTGGGGAGGGGAACTTCTTGAGTCAAAGCAAGGGTGTGAAAAGCATTTCAAGGTCCAAGAGGGAATGGGTGATTTCCGCGGGGATGCGGCAGCGCACAAGTGCCTCACTCTGCCTGCAAGGATGAAGCTTCTGGTTTTTCTCGAGTTGCGCTGGGGTCCTCTCAAGTTACAACGGGGACCACAGGGATCCACACCTGTGACCCCAGGGATAGGCCAGTCTCCGTGCCAGGGTCGAGGCACAACTGGGGATTCCTCCCCCATGGCGCCAAGTCCTCAGTCCCCTTCTGGTGCTGAGGATGCAGGCTGAGATTGCCTTGTCCGTGATGATATTTGTATTGGGCTTCCCCTGGAGCCCTAGGAGGGGAGTCAGGCCTCGTCTCGACTGGAGACATGCACGGCTGCTTTCCTTCCCACATGCAGTAACAGTGTCTGGGTCCCTGTCGAGTGGATAGAGGGATCTATGGCTTGTGCTCGAGGTACCCTAGGCCTGTCACACATGCCAGGGTGCAGTAGTCGAGCCTTGGGGTTACAGTCGAGGCAGTGCAGGGCAGTCAGGTTCATCTGAAGTGGATGAGGCATTTGGGGGTCTTGGGGAATGGTGGCCCAAAATGTGAGACTCCTCCGGACTATCCAGGTGCAACCACCTCCTCTTGGGATGCGAGGGGAACACCGTGAAATCTTTCCCGACGGAGCAGGGAAAGGGCCCCTCATCTGGAGCTCAGCAGGGAAAAACGGGGCTCCTCTTGAGTCTTGGCGGGACCCTTGGGGTTCCTCTCGAGTGGGGACGGGTGGGGCTGGGAACTTCTTGAATCACAGCAAGGGTGTGAAGGAGCATTTCGAGGTCCACGAGCAATGGGGTGAATTCCCCTGAGATGCCATTGCGGACAAGGGCCACACCATGCCTGCATGGCAGAAGCTTCCAGTTTTCCTCCAGTTGTGGCAGGGTCCTCTTGAGTTACTACTGGTACCCCAGGTACCCGCCCCTGCATCCTCAGGAGAGGCCATTCTCAGTGCGAGTTGTGAAACGCCTCTGCAGATTCCTCTGCAGTCATTGCTGGGTCCTCAGTCCTCATCTGGTGCTGAGGTCGGAGCCTGAGATTTCCTCGCTCATGCTTTCATAGGCCTTGAGGTTACTCTGGAGCCCCCACAGGGGAGTCAGGCCTCTTCTCACCTGGAGACTTGTGCGGACTCTTTCTTCCCCAACTGCAGCTGCAGTGTCCAGCTTCCCATAAAGAGGAAACAAGGATCTGTGTCTTGCCATCAAGGTACTCCAGTGCTGTCTCACGTGCCAGTGTGTTTGCAGTCAAGCCTCGGGGTGACAGTCGAGACAGTGCAGGGCAGTCATGTTCATTTGGAGTGGATGAGGCATTTGGGGATCTTGGGGAGTGGTGGTCGGACACCTGAGGCTCCTCCCGACACTCCTGAAGCTATGCAACCTCTTTGCATGGGAGCCGAGGGCTGGAAAACCTTTCCCGATGGAGCAGTTAAAGGGCCCCTCATCTGGAGCTCAGCAGGGGAAAACGGGGCTCCTCTTGAGTCACGGCGGGTCCCTCGGGGTTCCTCTTGAGTGAGGACGGTTGGGGTGGGGAACTTCCTGGGTCACAAAGGTATGAAGGAGACTTTCCCCGTCCAAGAGGGAAGGGGTGATTTACACCGAGATGCTGCAGCAGACAAGGGACTCAACCTCCCTGCAGGGGAGAAGCTTCTGGTATATCTTGAGTTGTGGTAGGGTCCTCTCGAGCTACGACGGGGACCCCAGATACCCGCCTCTATGGCCTCAGGAGAGGCCAGACTCCATGGGAGTTGGAAGGCACCTGTGGGGATTCCTCCCTAGATGTCACAGTGTCCTCAGTCCTCGTCTGGTGCTGAGGCTGGAGCCTGTGCTTGTGTCTCCTATCCTGACATAGGTCTTGGGGTACCTTTGAGCCCCCATAGGGGAGTCAGGCCTTGTATTGCTTGGGGACTTGCACAGCCGCTTTCCTCCCCAACTGCAACAACAGTGTCCGGTTACCTGTCTACAGGATACAGGGATCAGTGTCTTGTCCTGGAGGTAACCCAGGGATATCACACGTACCAGTGTGCTGGAATCGAGCCTCGGGGTGACAGTAGAGGCAGTGCAGGACAGTCAGATTCATCCAGAATGGACTAGGCATTTGGGGGTCTTGTGGAAATGTGACCTGACGCCTGAGGCTTCTCTGGACTCGCCTGGTGTAAGTTCCTCCTCTTGGGATGCGAGGGGGGAGCCGGGAACCCTTTCCATATGGAGCTGGTAAAGGGCCCCTCATCTGGAGCTGAGCATGGGAAAATGGTGCTCCTCTTGAGTCACGGCGGGATCCTCGGCGGTCCTCTCGAGTGGAGACGTGTGGGGCGGGGAACTTCTTGAGTCACAGCAAGGGTGTGAAGGAGCATATCGAGGTCCAGGAGGGAACGGGTGATTTCCCCGGCGATGTCTCAGTGAACAAGGGCCTCACTCCGCATGCAAGGGTGAAGCTTCTGGTTTTTCTTGAGTTGGGGTGGGGTCCTCTCCAGTTATGACAGGGACCTCAGGGATCCGCACCTGTGGCCACAGGGATAGGCCAGTCTCCGTGCATGGGTCGACCCACAACTGGGGATTCCTCCCCTGTGGCGCCAAGTCCTCAGTCCCCTTCTGGTGCTGAGGCTGCAGCCTAAGATTGTCTCGCCCATGCTGACATTTGTATTGGGCTTCCCCTGGAGCCTGCAGAGGGGCGTCAGGCCTCGTCTAGACTGGAGACGTGCACGGCCGCTTACCTTCTCAACTGCAGTAACAGTATCCGGGTCCCTGTCGAGCAGATACAGGGATCTATGGCTTGCACTCCAGGTACCCTAGAGCTGTGACACGTGCCAGTATGCCGGAGTTGAGCCTTGGGGTTACAGTCGAGGCAGTGCAGGGCAGTCAGGTTCATCTGAAGTGGACGAGGCATTTGGGAGTCTTGGGGAATGGTGGCCCAAACTTTGAGACTCCTCCCGACTTTCCAGTTG
Source organism: Raphicerus campestris (assembly GCA_006410735.1). Lineage (NCBI taxonomy): Eukaryota > Metazoa > Chordata > Mammalia > Artiodactyla > Bovidae > Raphicerus > Raphicerus campestris. Next base: position 56,810 of record SJYW01007196.1, read on the forward strand.
CGAGCACCTCCTCTTGGGATGCGAGGGAACACCACGAAACCTTTCCCGACGGAGCAGGGAAAGGGCCCCTAAGCTGGAGCTCAGCAAGGGAAAACTGGGCTCCTCTTGAATATTGCCAGGACCCTTGGGGTTTCTCTCGAGTGGGGACGGGTGGGGCCGGGAATTTCTTGAATCACAGCAAGGGTGTGAAGGAGCCTTTCGAGGTCCACAAGGGACGGGTTGATTTCCCCTGAGATGCTGCAGCAGAAAAGAGACTCACCCTCCCTGAAGGGGAGAAGCTTCTTGTTTTTCTCGAGTTGCGGTGGGGTGCTCTCGAGTTACGATGGCGACCCCAGAGATCCGCTGCTGTGGCCTCAGGAGAGGCCAGTCTCCATGCGAGTTGCGAGGCACCTGTGCGGATTCTTCCCAATACGTTGCCGGGTTTTAATTCCTCGTCTGGTGCTACGGCCGGAGCCTGTGCTTGCCTCACCCATGCTGACATAGGTCTTGGGGTTCCCCTGAAGCCCCCATAGGGGAGTCAGGCCTCATCTCGCCTGGGGGCATGCACAGCCGCTTTCCTCCCCAAGTGTAACAACAGTGTCCTGGTCCCTGTTGAGTGGATACAGGGATCAGTGGCTTGCGCTCGAGGTACCCCAGGGCTATCACACGTGCCAGTGTGCTGGAGTTGAGCCTCGGGGGTGACAGTCGAGGCAGTACAGGACAGCCAGTTTCATCTGCAGTTTACTGGGCATTTGGGAGTCTTGCAGAAATGTGACCTGACACCTGAGGCTTCTCTGCACTCGCCTGGTGTGAGTGCCTCCTCTTGAGATGTGAGGGGAGAGCCAGAAACCCTTTCCCGATGGAGCAGAGAAAGGGCCCCTCATCTGGAGCTGAGCATGGGAAAATGGAGCTCCTCTTGAGTTGCGGCGGGACCCTCCCTGTTCCTCTAGCGTGGGGACCTGTGGGTCAGGGAAATTCTTGGGTCACAGCAAAGGTGTAAAAGAGCATTTCGAGGTCCAAGCAGGAATGGGTGATTCCCCCCAGGACGCTGCAGTGCACAAGGGCCTCACTATGCCTGCAAGGGTGAAGCTTCTTGTTTTTCTCGAGTTGCGGTGGTGTTTTCTCGAGTTACGAAGGGGATCACAGGGATCCGACCCTGTGGCCCCAGAATAGGCCAGTATCCATTCGAGGGGCGAGGCACACCTGGGGATTTCTCCCCAGTGGCCCCAAGTCCTCAGTCCCCTTCTGGTGCTGAGTCTGCAGCCAGGGATTGCCTCGCCTGTGCTGACATTTGTATTGGGCTTCCCCTGGAGTCCACAGAGAGTAGTCAGGCCTCGACTTGACTGGAGACACCTGCAAGGCCGCTTTCCTTCCCACCTGCAGTAACAGTGTCCGGGTCCCTGTCGAGTGGATAGAGGAATCTATGGCTTGTGCTCGAGGTACCCTAGGGCTGTCTCACGTGCCAGTGTGCCGGAATCAAGCCTCGGAGTTACAGTCCAGGCAGTGCAGGGTAGTCAGGTTCATCTGAACTGGACGAGGCATTTGGGGGACTTGGGGAATGGTGGCCCAACCTGTGAGACTCCTCACGACTTTCCAGGTTCGAGCACCTCCTCTTGGGATGAGAGGGGAACACTGCAAAATCTTTCCCGACGGAGCAGGGAAACGGCCCCTCATCTGGAGCTCATCAGGTGTATCGGGGCTCCTCTTGAGTCTTGGCCGGAATCTTGGGGTTCCTCTCGAGTGGGTACAGTTGGGGCGGGGATCTTCTTGGGTCACAACAATGATGGGAAGGACCCTTTCGAGGTCCACGAGGGACAGGGTGAATTCCCCTGAGATGCCATTGCGGACAAGGGCCACACCCCGCCTGCTGGGGAGAAGCTTCCAGTTTTTCTCCAATTGCGGTGGGGTTCGCTCCAGTTACCATGGGGTCCCCAGGGATCCACCCCTGTATCCTCAGCAGAGGCCATTCTCAGTGCGAGTTGCGAGGCACCTGTGTGGATTCCTCTCTAGACGAAGCTGGGTCCTCAGTCTTTGTCTGGTGCTGAGGCCGGAGCCTGTGCTTGCCTCGCCTATGCTGACATAGGTCTTGGGGTTCCTCTGGAGCCCCCATAGGGGAGTCAGGCCTTGTCTCACCTGGGGACGTGCACAGTGGCTTTCCTCCCCAACTGTAGCAACAGTGTCTGCATCCCTGTCAAGCGGATACAGGGATCAGTGTCTTGACCTCGAGGTACCCCAGGGCTATCACACGTGACAGTGTGCAGGAGTCGAGACTCGCGGTGACAGTCGAGGCAGTGCAGGAGAGTCAGATTCATCTGGAGAGGACTAGGCATTTAGGGGTCTTGCGGAAATTTTTTCCAACGCCTGAGGCTTCTCTGGACTCGCTTGGTATGAGTGCTTCCTCTTGGTATGCGAGGGGAGAGCCAGGAACCCTTGCCCGATGGAGCAGGGAAAGGGCCCCTAATCTGGAGCTGAGCATGGGAAAATGGACCTCCTCTTGTGTAGGGATGGTATCCTCGGCGGTCCTCTCGAGTGGGGACCTCTGGGGCGGGGAACTTGTCGGGTCACAGCAATGGTGTGAAAAAGCATTTTGAGGTACAATAGGGAACGGCTGATTTCCCCCGGGACTCCACAGGAGACAAGGGCCTCACTCCACCTGCAAGGGTGAAGCTTCTGGTTTTCCTTGAGTTGCGGCGGGGACCTCTTGATTTAGGACAGAGACCACAGGGATCCGCCCCTCTGGCCCCAGGATAGGCCAGTCCCCGTGCGAGGGGCGAGGCACATCTGGAGATTGCTGCCCAGTGGTTCTAAGTCCTCAGTCCCCTTCTGATGCTGAGGCTCAGCCTGAGATTGCCTCGCTTGTGCAAACATTTGTTTTGGGCTTCCCCTGGAGCACACAGATGTGAGTCATGCCTCGTCTCGACTGGAGACGTGCACGGCCGCTTTCCTTCCCAACTGCGGTAACAGTGTCCAGGTCCCTGTCAAGCGGATACAGGGATCTATGGCTTCTGCTCGAGTAACCTAGGGCTGTCACAAGTGCCAGTGAGCTGGAGTCGAGCCTCGGAGTTACAGTCGAGGCAGTGCAGGGCAGTCAGTTTCATCTGAAGTGGACAAGGCATTTGGGGATCTTGGGGAGTGGTGGTTGGAAACTTGATGCACATGTGATATAGCCCTGGGGTACCTCGAGGTCAAACTACTCTTCCCTGTATCTGCTCGACAGGGACCCAGACACTATTGCTGCAGTTGGGGAGGAAATCGGCTGTACACGTCCCCAAGCGAGACAAGGCCTGACTTCACTATGGGGCCTCCAAGTGAACCCCAAGACCTATGTCAGCATGGGTGAGGCAAGCACAGGCTCCGGCCTCAGCACCAGGTGAGAAATGAAGACAAGGCGACTTCTCGGGAGGAATCCCCACAGGTGCCTCGCAATGCACATGGAGACTGGCCTCTCCTGAGGCCACAGCAGCGGGTCCCTGGGGTACCCGTCGTAACTCGAGAGGACTCCGTGGCAACTCTAGAAAAACCAGAAGCTTCTCCCCTGCAGGGAGGGTGAGTCCCTTGTCTGCTGCAGCATCTCAGGGAAAATCACCTCTCCTGCTTAGACCTCGAAAGGCTACTTCATACCCTTGTTGTGACCTAGGATGTTCCCCACCCCAACCGTCCCCGTTCGAGAGGAACTCCGAGGGTCCCGTAGTGACTCAAGAGGAGCCCCGTTGTCCCCTGCTGAGCTCCAGATGGGGGGCCATTTCCTTGCTCCTTTGGGAAAGGTTCTCTGGCGCTCCCCTCCCATTCCAAGAGGTGGCCTTGCATCAGGAGAGTCGGGAGGAGCCTCAGGTGTCTGACCACCACTCCCCAAGACCCTCAAATGCCTCGTCCACTCCAGATGAACCTGACTGCCCTGCACTGCCTCAACTGTAACCCCGAGGCTCGACTCTGGCACACTGGCACTTGTGACAGTCCTAGGATACCTCGATCGCAAGACATAGATCCCTGTATCCACTCGATAGGGTCCCAGACACTGTTACTGCAGTTTGGGAGAAAAGCGGCCGTGCACGTCTTCAGTTGAGAAGAGGCCTGACTCCCCTCTGCAGGCTCCAGGGGAAGCCCAATACAAATGTAGCATAGGCGAGGCAATCTCAGGCTGCAGCCTCAGCACCAGAAGGGGAGTGAGGACTTGGCGCCACTGGGGAGGAATCCTCAGATGTGCCTCACCTCTTGCACGGAGACTGGCCTATACTGGGGCCACAGGGGTGGATCCCTCTGGTCCGCTTCGAAACTGGATAGGACTCCGTTGCAACTCAAGAAAAGCCAGAAGCTTCACCCTTGCAGGTGGAGTGAGGCCCTTGTCCACTGTGGCAAACCGGGGAAATTACCCGTACCCTCTTGGACCTCGAAATGCTCTTTCACACCCTTGTTGTGACCCAAGAAGTTCCCCGCCCCACCGCCAAGGGTCCCGCCAGGACTCAAGAGGAGCTCCATTTTCCCATGCTCAGCTCCAGATGAGAGGCCCTTTCCCTGCTCCATCGGGAAAGGGTTCCCGACTTTCACCTCGAATCCCAAGAGGAGGCACTCACACCAGGCCAGTCCAGAGAAGCCTCAGGTGTCAAGTCACATTTCCACAAGACCCCCAGATGCCTAGTACACTCCAGATGAATCTGACGGTCCTGAACTGCCTCCATGTCACCCCGAGGCTCGACTGTGGCACACTGGCACTTGTGATAGCCCTGGCGTACCTTGAGGTCAAGACACTGATCCCTGTATTGGCTCGACAGGGACCCGGATACTAGTGATGCAGATGATGAGGAAAGTGGCTGTGCACGTCCCCAGGTGAGTCGATGCCTGACTCCCCTATGGGGGCCCCAGGGGAACCCCAAGAACTATGTTAGCCTGGGCGCGGCAAGCACAGGCTCCAGCCTCAACAATAGACGTGGTCTTAGGTCCCAGAGACGTCACGGGAGTAATCCCCACAGGTGCCTCACATCTCGCATGGAGACTGGCCTCTCCTGAGTCCTCAGCGTCGGGTCCCTAGAGTCCCCATCTTAACTTGAGAGGACCCCACAGCAACTCGCTAAAAACTGGAAGCTTCTTCCCTGCAGGGAAGGTGAGTCCCTTGTTCCCTGCAGCATTTCGGGTAAATCACGCCTTCCCTCTTGGACCTAGAAAGGCTCCTTCACACGCTTATTGTGACTTAGGAAGTTTCCCGCCCCAACCGTCCCCACTCGAGAGGAACACCGAGAGTCCTGCAGTGAATCAAGATGAGCACCATTTTCACCTGCTGATCTCCAGATGAGGGGCCCTTTCCCTCCTCCATTGGGAAAGGTTTTCCAGCGCTACCCTCGCATCCTAAGAAGTGGCCTTGCATCAGGATTGTCGGGAGGAATGTCAGGTGTCCGACCTCCACTCCCCAAGATTTCCAAATGCCTCGTCCTCTTCAGAGGAACCTGACAGGCCAGCACTGCTTCTATTGTAACCCCAAAGATCTACTCTGGCACACTGGCACGTGTGACAGCCCTAGGGTACCTCGAGCACAAGCCATAGATTCCTGTATCCACTCAACAGGGACCCGGACACTGTTACTGCAGTTGGGAAGGAAAGCGGCTGTGCACATCTCCATTCAAGATGCGACCTGACTACCCTAAGGGGGATCCAGGGGAAGCCCAGTACAAATGTCAGCACGGGCGGGGCAATCTCTGGCTGCAGCCTCAGCACCAGAGGGGGACTGAGGACTTGGCGACACTGGGGAGGAATCCCTAGATGTGCCTCGCCCCTCGCACGGAGACTGGCCTCTCTTGGGGCCACAGGGGTGGATCCCTGTGGTCCCCATCTTAACTCACGGGGACCCCGCCGCTACTGCTGAAAAACCAGATGTTTCACCCTTGCAGGCGAAGTGAGGCCCTTGTCTGCTGCGGTGTCCTGGGGGAAATCACCCATTCCCTCTTGGACCTCGAAATGCTCTTTCACACCCTTGCTGTGACCCAAGAAGTTCCCCGCCCCACATGTCCCCACTCGAGAGGACTGCCGAGGGTCACCCCTGCAGGCATGATGTGGCCCTTGTCCACAAGGACATCTCAGGGGAATTCACCCTCTCCCCCGTGGACCTAGAAAGGTTCCTTCACACCCTTGTTGTGACTCAAGAAGTTCCCCGCCCCACCAGACGCCAATCAAGAGGAACCCAAAGGGTCCCGCCAAGACTCAAGAGAAGCCCCGTTTTCCCCTGCCGATCTCCAGATAAGGGGTCCTTTTGCTGCTCCGATGCTAAAGGATTGACTGTGTGCCCCTCGCTTCCTAAGAGGAGGTGCTCACACCTGGAAAGTCGGGAGGAGTCTCACAGGTTGGGCCACCATTCCCCAAGACCCCAAATGCCTCGTGCACTTCAGATGAACCTGACTGCTCTGCACTGCCTGGAGTGTAACCCCGAGGCTCGACTCAGGCACACTGGCACTTTTGACAGCTCTAGAATACCTGGAGCTCAAGCCATAGATCCCTGTATCCGCTGGACAGGGAACCGGACACTGTAACTGCAGTTGGGAAGGAAAGCGGCCGTGCATGTCTCCAGTCGAGACGAGGCCTGACTCCCCTCTGTGTGCTCCAGGGGAAGCCCAATACAAATATCAGCACGGGCGAGTCAATCTCAGTTTGCAGCCTCAGCAGCAAAAGGGACTGAGGAACTGGCGCCACTGGCTCCAGGGGAACCCCAGGCCCTTTGTCAGCATGGGTGAGGCAAGCACAGGCTCCGGCCTCTGCTCTAGACGAGGACTGAGGACACTGTGACATCTCGGGAGGAATTCCCACAGGTGCCTCGCAACTCGCATGGAGACTGGCCTCTCCTAAGGCCACAGGGGCGGGTCCCTGGGGTCCCTGTCATAACTCGAGAGGACCCAGCCGCAACTCGAGAAAAACCAGAAGCTTCTCCCCTGCTGGGAGGGTGAGTCCCTTGTCTGCTGCAGCATCTCGGGGGAAATCAACCCTTCCATCGTGGACCTCGAAAGGCTCCTTCATACCCTTGTTGTGACCTTGGAAGTTCCCCGCCCCAACCGTCCCCACTCGAGAGGAATCCCGAGGGTCCTGCTGCAACTCAAGAGGATCCCCCTTTTCCCCTGCTGAGCTCAGGATGCGGGGCCCTTTCCCTGCTCTATGGGGAAAGGTTTTCTGGCGCTCCCCTCACATCCCAACAGGTGGCCTCATGTCAGAAGAATCGGGAGGAGCCTCAGGTGTCCGACTACCACTCCCCAATACCCTCACATGCCTCGTCCACTCCAGATGAACATGACTGACCATCCCTGTCTCGACTGTCACTCAAGGCTCGACTCCCAACACACTGGCACGTGAAACAGCCCTGGAGTACCTCAATGGCAAGCCACAGATCCCTGTGTCCGCTTTACAGGGAGCCGGACACTGCCACACTAGTTGGGGAAGAAAGAGGTCTTGCAAGTCTCCAGGCGAGAAGAAGCCTGACTCCCCTGTGGGGTCTCAAAGTAACCTCAAGACTTATGAAAGCATGAGCAAGGAAATCTCAGGCTCGACCTCAGCACAAGATGAGATCTGAGGACCCGGCGATGACTGGGGAGGAATTCCCAGAGGCGCCTTGCAACTTGCACTGAGAATGTCCTCTCCTGAGGATACAGGGGCGGGTCCCTGGGTTTCCCATCGTAACTCGAGAGGATTCCGCAGCAACTCGATAAAAACCAGAAGCTTCTCCCCTGCAGGCGTGATGTGGTCCTTGTCCGCAATGGCATCTCAGGGGAATTCATCCCGTCCCTCATGGACCTCGAAAGGCTAGTTTTCACCCTTACTGTGACCCAAGAAGTTCCCGGCCCAACCTGTCCTCACTCGAGAGGAACACCAAGGGTCCTGACAAGACTCAAGAGGAGCCCCATTTTCTCCTGCTGAGCTCCAGATGAGTGGCCCTATCCCTGCTCCATCGGGAAAGGTTTTCCGGCACTCCACTCTCATCCCAAGATGTGGCCTCGCATCAGGAGACTTGGAAGGAGCCACAGGTGTCCGTCCACAACTCCCCAAGATCCCCAAATGCCTCGTCCACTCCGGATGAACATTACTGCCCTTCCCTGTCTCGACTGTCACCCGAGGCTCGACTCCCAACACACTGGCACGTGAGACAGCCCTGGAGTACCTCGAAGGCAAGCCACAGATCCCTGTGTCCACTTTACTGTGAGCCGGACTCTGCCGCTGCAGTTGGGGAAGAAAGAGGCTGTGCAAGTCTCCAGAGGAGAAGAGGCCTGACTCCACTTTGAGGCTCCAAGTAACCTCAAGACCTATGAAAGCATGAGCGAGGAAATCTCAAGCTCGACCTCAGCAACAGATGAGGACTGAGGACCCGGCGATGACTGGGTAGGAATCCCCAGAGGCGCCTCGCAACTTGCACTGAAAATGGGCTCTTCTGAGGATACAGGAGCCGGTACCTGGGGTCCCCGTCGTAACTCAAGAGGACCCTGCCGCAACTCGAGAAAAACCGGAAGCTTCTCCCCCGCAGGTATGGTGTGGCCCTTGTCCACATCAGCATCTCAGGGTAATTCACCTGTCCCTTTTGGACCTCAAAAGTCTCTTAACAGCCTTTCTGTGACCCACGAAGTTTCCTGTCCCACCCGTCCCCAGTCAAGAGGAACCCCAAGAGACCCACCAAGAGTCAAGAGGATCCCCGTTTTACCCAGATGAGGGGCCCTTTCCCTGTTCCATCGAGAAAGGTTTAGCAGTGTTCCCGTCACATTTCAAGAGTAGATGCTCGCACCGGGAAAGTCGGGAGGAATCTCACAGGTTGGGCCACCATTCCCCAAGACCCTCAAGTGCCTCGTCCACTTCAGGTGAACCTGAGTGCCCTGCACTGGCACGACTGTAACCCCGAGGCTCGACTCCAACACACTGGCACGTGTGACATCCCTAGGCTACCTCGTGCTCTAGCCATAGATCCCTGTATCCGCTTGACAGGGACCCAGACACTGTTAATGCAGTTGCGAAGGAAACAGCAGTGCATGTCTCCAGTCGAGCCGAGGCCTGACTCCCCTCCTCGGGCTCCATGGGAAGCCCAGTACAAATGTCAGAACAGGAGAGGCAATCTCAGGCTGCAGCCTCAGCACCAGAAAGGGACTGAGGACTGGGCCCAACTGGGGAGGAATCCTCAGATGTGTCTCGCCACTGGCACGGAGACTGGCCTATCCTGGGGCCACAACGGGGGATCCCTGTGGTCCCCATCGTAACTCGAGAGGACCCCGCCACAACTCGAGAAAAACCAGAAGCTTCAAGCTTGCAGGTGGTGTGATGCCCTTGTCTGCTGCGGGATCCCTGCGAAGTCAGCCGTTCCATCTTGAACCACGAAATGCTCTTTCACACCCTAGCTGTGACCCACGAAGTCCTCCGCCCCACACGTCCTCACTTGAGAGGACCGCCGAAGTTCCTGCGCGACTCAAGTGGAGATCCATTTTCCCATGCTCAGCTCCAAATGAGGGGCCCTTTCCCGGCTCCTACGGGAAAGGGTTCCCAGCTCCCCCCTCGCATCCCAAGAGGAGGCACTCACACCAGGCGAGTCCAGGGAAGCCTCAGCCATCAGGTCACATTTCCACAAGACCCCCAAATGCCTAATCCACTCCAGATGAATCTGACTGTCCTGGACTGCCTCGACTGTCACCCCGCGGCTCGCCTCCGCAACACTGGCACTTGTGATAGCCCTGGGGTACCTCGAGGTCAAGCCACTGATCCCTGTATCTGCTCGACAGGGACCCAGACACTGTTGCTGCAGCTGGGGAGGAAAGCGGCTGTGAAAGTCCCCAGGCGAGACGAGGCCTGACTCCCCTAAGGGGGGGCCCAGGGGAACCCCAAGACCTATGTTAGCATGGGTGAGGCAAGCACAGGCTCTGGCCTCAGCACCAGACAAGAACTGAGGACCCAAGGACGTCTCGGGAGGAATCCCCACACATGCCTCGCAACTCACATGGAGACTGGCCTCTCCTGAGACCCCAGCCGCCATATCTGGGGTCCTGGTTGTAACTCGAAAGGACCCTGCAACAACACGAGAAAAACCAGAAGCTTCTCCCCTGCAGAGAGGGTGAGTCCCTTTTCTGCTGCCGCATCTCAGGTGGGGAAATCACCCCTTTCCTCTTGGACCTCAAAAGGCTCCTTCATACCCTTGTTGTGACCTAGGAAGTTCCCTGCCCCCAACCGTCCCCACACGAGAAGAACCCCGAGGGCCCTGCTGTGACTCAAGAGGAGCCCCGTTTTCCCCTGCTGAGCTCCAGATGAGTGGCCCTTTCCCTGCTCTTTTGGGAAAGGTTTTCTGGCACTATCCTCGCATCCTAAGAGTTGGCCTTGCATCAGGAGAGTCTGGAGGAGCCTCAGGTGTCCGACCACCACTCCCCCAAATCCCCAAATGCCTCGTCCTTTCCAGATGAACCTGACTGGCCTGCACCGTCTCAACTGTCACCCCGAAACTCGACTTCTGACACACTGGCTCATGATATAGTCCTGGTGTACCTCGAGTGCCAGCCAAAGATCCCTTTGTCCGTTCAACAGAGAGCTGGACACGGCTGCTGCACCCTGTACTAAAGCGGCCCTGCACCTCTATGGGCGAGACGAGGCCTCACTCCCCTGAGAGGGCTCGAGGGGAACTCGAAGACCTATGTAGGCATGGGTGAGGAAAGCTCAGGCTCCAGCCTCAGCACCATAATGGGACTGAAGACTTGGCACTACTGGGGAGGAATCCCCAGATGAGCCTCTCCCCTGGCACTGAGACTGGCCTCTCCTGGGGCTAAAGGGTTCGGTCCCTGGGGTCCCGTCTTTACTTGAGAGAAAACCTCCGCAACTATAATAAAACCAGACACTTCCCTAATGGTGGATAGAGGCCCTTGTCTGATGCGGCATCTCGGGGGAATTCACCCCTGCCCTCTTGGACCTCTTGGGCCTAACTGGCCTGCACTGCCTAGACTGTAACCCTGAGGCTCGACTCCGGCACACTGGCACATGAGACTGCCTTGGAGTAACTTGATGGCAAGCCACAGATCCCTGTGTCCACTTGACGGGGAGCCGGACCCTGCCGCTGCAGTTGGGGAAGGAAGAGGCCGTGCAAGTCTCCAGTCGAGAAGAGGCCTGACTCCCCTGTGGGGGCTCCAGAGTAACCTCAAGACCTATGAAAGCCTGAGCGAGGAAAACTCAGGCTCTGACCTCAGCACCAGATGAGGACTGACGACTCAGCAACGACAGGGGAAGAATCCCCAGAGGCGCATTGCAACTCGCACTGAGAATGGCCTCCTCTGAGGATACAGGGGCGGGTTCTGGGGTCCCTGTCATAACTCCAGAAGACCCCACCGCAACTCGAGGAAAACTGGAAGCTCCTCCACCACAGGTGTGGTGTTGCCCTTTTGCGCCGCGATATCTCAGAAGAACTCAACTCGTCCCTCGTGGACCTCAAAATGCTCCTTGACACCCATGCTGTGACCCAAAAAGTTCCCCTCCCCACCCGTCCACACTCGAGAGGAACCCCGAGGGTCCCGCCAAGACTCAAGCAGAGCCCCGTTTTCCCCTGCTGAGCTCCAGATGAGGGGCCATTTCAAGCACCATCGGGAAATGTTTCGCGATGTTCCCCTTCCATCCCAAGAGGAGGTGATGGCACCTGGAGACTCAGGAGTCTCACAGATTGGGCTATCATTCTCCAAGACCCCCAAATGCCTCGTCCACTCCAGATGAACCTGACTGCCCTGCACTGCCTCGACTATAACCCCGAGGCTCGACTCCGGCACACTTACATGTGTGACAGCCCTGGTGTACCTCGAGGGCAAGCAATAGATCCCTGTATACGCTCGACCGGGACCCTGACACTGTTGCTGCAGTTGTGGAAGAAAGAGGCGCTGCAAGTCTCCAGGCGAGATGAGAACTGATTCCCCACTCCCCTGTGGGGCTCCAGAGTAACCTCAAGGCCTATGAAACCATGAGCGAGGAAATCTCACGCTCCGACCTCAGCACCAGACGAGGACTGAGGATGCGGTGACGACTGGGGAGGAATCCCCAGAGACACCTTACAACTTGTACTGAGACTGGCCTCTCCTGAGAATACAGGGGCATGTCCCTGGGGTCCCCATCATAACTCGACAGGACTCTACCACAACTGGAGAAAAACCAGAAGCTTCTCCCCTTCAGGCGTGGTGAGGCCCTTATCCCCGGGGGTGTATCCCTATGTCTGCTAGAAGGGGTGCTGGACACTTCTGCTGCAGATGGGGAGGAAAGCGGCCATGTACGTCTCCAGATGAGACGAGGCCTGACTCCCCTGTGGGAGCTCCAGGGGAACCCCAAGACCTAGGTCAGCATGGGCGAGGCAAGCTCAGGCTGTGGCCTCAGCACCAGACCAGGCCTGGGGACCCGGCAACTACTGGGGAGGAATACCCAGTGGCAACTTGTACGGAGACTGGCCTCTTCAGAGGCCACAGAGGTGGGTCCTTGGGGTCCCGGTCGTAACTCAAGAGGACCCTGACGCAACTCAAGAATAACTAGAAGCTTCTTCCTTGCAGGCGGAGTGAGGCCCTTGTCCACTCTGGCATCCAAGGGAAAATCACCCGCTCCCTCTTGGACCTCGAAATGCTCCTTCACACCATTGCTGTGACCCAAGATGTTTCCCGCCAAACACGTCCCAACTCGAGAAGACTTACGAGGGTCCCGCCACGACTCAAGAGGAGCTCCATTTTCACATGGTCAGCTCCAGATGATGGGCCTTTCCCTCCTCCATCGGGAAAGGGTTCCCAGCTCTTCCTCGAATCCCAATAGGAGGCCCTCTCACCAGACGAGTCCAGAGGAGCCTCAGGTGTCTGGTCACCTTTCCTCAAGATCCCCAAATGCCTCATCCACTCCAGATGAACCTGACTGCCCTGCACTGCCTCGACAGCCTCCCCGAGACTCGACTGCCAACACACTGGCACGTGTGATTGCCCTGGGGTACCTCGAGGGCAAGCCACAGATCCCTTTGTCCATTCGACAAAGAGCCGGACACGGCTGCTGCACCCTGGAGTAAAGCAGCCCTGCACATCTATGGGCGAGACGAGGTCTGAGTCCCATTAGGGGGCTCCAGGGGAACCCCACGACCGACATAGGCACGGGTGAGGAAAGCTCAGGCTCGGGCCTCAGCACCAGAATGGGGCTGAGGACTTGGTGCCACTGGCGAAGAATCCCCAGATGTGCCTGGCCCCACACACGGAGACTGGCCTTTCCTGGGGCCACAGGGGTGGGTCCCAGGGGCACTGTCATAACTTGAGAAAACCCCTCCAAACTCAAAAAAATCCCAGACATTTCCGTGCAGGCAGGGAGAAGCCCTTGTGTGATGCTGCATCTAGGGGACTTCACCCCTTCCCTCTTGGACCATGAAAGGCTCCTTCATACCCTTGTTGTGTCCTAGGAAGTTCCCCGCCTCAACCTTCCCCATTCGAGAGGAAACCCGAGGGTCCCGCCGCAACTCAGGAGGAGCCCCTTTTTCCCGGGCTGAGCTCCAGATGAGGACCCCTTTCCCTGCTCCAATGGGAAAGGTTTTCCGGCGCTCCCCGCCCATGTCAAGAGGTGGCTTCGCATCAGGAGAGTCGGGAGGAGCCTCAGGTGTCCGACCACCACTCCCCAAGATTTCCAAATGCCTCGTCCACTACAGATGAACATGACTGCCCTGCACTCCGAGCCTCAACTCCCAACACACTGGCACGTGAGACAGCCCTGGAGTACCAGGATGGCAAGCCACAGATCCTTGTGTCCGCTTTACGGGGAGCTGGGCACTCCCGCTGCAGTTGGGGAAGAAAGAGGCCGTGCTAGTCTCCAGGCGAGAAGAGGCCTGACTCCCCTGTGGGGGCTCCAGAGTAACCTCAAGACCTATGAAAGCATGAGGGAGGAAATCTCAGGCTCTGACTTCAGCACCAGACGAGGACTGAGGACTCGGCAGTGACTGGGGAGGAATCCGCAGAGGTGCCTCGCAACTCGCACTGAGAATGTCCTCTCCTGAGGATACAGAGGAGGGTCCCTGGGGTCCCCATTGTAACTCGAGAGGACCCCAGCTTAATTCGAGAAATACTGGAAGCTTCTCCCCTGCAGGCGTGGTGTGTCCCTTGTCCGAAACGGCATCTCAGGGAAATTCACTCCGTCCCTCTTGGACCTCGAAAGGCTCCTTCGCACCCTTGCTGTGACCCAAGAAGTTCCACGCCCTACCTGTCCCCACACGAGAGGCACCCCGAAGGTCCCGTCAAGACTCAAGAGGAGCCCCGGTTTCCCTTGTTGAGCTCCAAATGAGGGGCCCTTTCCCTGCTCTGTTGGGAAAGGTTTCGCGGTGTTCCACTCGCATCCCAAGAGGAGGTGTTCGCATTTGGAAAGTCGGGAGGAGTCTCACAAGTCGGGCCACAATTCCCCAAGATCCCCAAATGCCTGATCCAGTTCAGATGAAACCGGCTGCCCTGCCCTGCCTCGACTGTAACCCTGAGGCTCGACTCCAGCACACTGGCACCTGTGACAGCCCTAGGGTACATCGAGCACAAGCCATAGATCCCTGTGTCCGCTCGACAGGGACCAGGACACTGTTACTGCAGTTGGGGAGGAAAGTGGCTGTGCACATCTCCAGTCGAGACGAGGCCTGAATCCCCTCTGCAGGCTCCACGGGAAGCCCAATACAAATGTTAGCACGGGCGAGGCAATGTCAGGCTGCAGCCTCAGCACCAGAAGGGAACTGAGGACGTGGCGCCACTGGGGAGGAATCCCCAGATGTGCCTCCCCCTCGCACGGAGACTGGCATATCCTGGGGCCACAGGGGCTGATCCCTGTGGTCCCCGTCGTAACTTGATAGGACCCTGCCGCAACTCGAGAGAAACCAGAAGCTTCACCCTTGCAGGCGGAGTGAGGCCCTTGTCTGCTGCGGTGTCCCTGGGAAAATCACCCGTTCCCTCTTGGACCATGAAATGCTCTTTCACACCCTTGCTGTAACCCAAGAAGTTCCCCGCCCCACACGTCCCCACTCGAGAGGACCGCTGAGGGTCCTGCTTTGACTCAAGAAGACCTCCATTTTCCCATGCTCAGCTACAGATGAGGAGACCCTTCCCTGCTACATAGGGAAAGGGTTCCTGGCTCCCCTCTCGCATCCAAATTGGTGGCAATCACACCAGGCAAGTTCAGAGAAGCCTCAGGTGTCTGGTCACATTTCCGCAAGATCCCCAGTTGCCTAGTCCACTCCGGATGAATCTGACTGTCCTGCACTGCCTCGACTGTCACCCTGAGGCTCGACTCCGGCACACTTGCATGTTTGATAGCCCTGGGGTACCACGAGTTCAAGACACTGATCCCTGTATCTGCTCAACAGGGACCCGGACACTGTTGGTGCAGTTGGGGAGGAAAGCGGTTGTGAACATCCCCAGGTGAGATGAGGCCTGACTCCCCTATGGGGGCTCCAGGGGAACCCCAAGTCCTATGTCAGCATGGGCGAAGAAAACAGGCCTCTGCCTCAGCACCAGAGGAGTACTGAGGTCTTGGCGACATTTCGGAAGGAATCCCCATAGGTGTCTCGCAACTTGCTTGGGGAATGGCCTCTCCTGAGGCCACAGGGGCGGGCCCCAGGGGTCCCCGTCCTAACTCGAGAGGACCCCGCCGCAACTCGAGAAAAACTGGAAGCTTCCTACTGCAGTGCCGGTGAATCCCTTATCCGCTGCAGCATATTGGGGGAAATCACCCCTTCTCTCCTGGACCTCGAAAGGCTCCTTCATATCCTTGTTGTGTACTAGGAAGTTCCCCGTCCCAACCGTCCCCAGTCGAGAGAAACCCCAAGGGTCCTGCCAGGACTCAAGAGGAGCACCGTTTTCTCCTGCTGAGCTCCACATGAGGGCCCCTTTCCCTTCTCCATCCGGGAAGGTTTTCCGGTGCTCTCCTCGCATATCAAGAGGTGGCTTTGAATCAGGAGAGTAGGGAGGAGCCTCAGGTGTCCGACCACCACTCCCCGAGGTTCCCAAATGCCTCGTCCACACCAGATGAACATGACTGCCCTGCACTGTCTCGACTTTCACCCCGAGGCTCGACTCCCAACACACTGGCATGTGAGACAGCCCTGGAGTACCTCAATGTCAAGCCACAGATCCCTGTGTCCACTTTATGGGGAGCTGGGCACTCCCGCTGCAGTTGGGGAAGTAAGAGGCCGTGCAAGTCACCAGGCGAGAAGAGGCCTGACTCCCCTGTTGGGGCTCCTGAGTAACCTCAAGACCTATGAAAGCATGAGTGAGGAAAACTCAGGCTCTGATCTCATCACCAGATGTGGACTGAGGACCCAGCGATGACTGGGGAGGAATACCCAGAGGCACCTCGCAACTCACACTGAGAATGGCCTCTCCTGAGGATACAGGGGCGGGTCCCTGGGGTCCCCGTCGTAACTCGAGAGTGCCCCGCCTTAACTCGAGAAAAACCAGAAGCTTCTCCCCTGCAGGCGTGGTGTGTCCCTTGTGGGCAACAGCATCTCAGGGGAATTCACCCTGTCCCTCGTGGACCTCGAAAGGCTCCTTCACACCTTTGCTGTGACCCAAGAAGTTCCCTGCCCAACCCGTCCCCACACAATAGGAACCCCGAGGGTCCCGTCAAAATTCAAGAGAAGCCCTGGTTTTCCCTGCTGAATTTCAGATGAGGGGCCCATTCCCTGCTCCGTCTGGAATGGTTGCGCGGTGTTCCCCTCACATCCCAAGAGGAGGTGCTCACACCTGGAAAGTCGGGAGGAGTCTCACAAGTTGGGCCACAATTTCCCAAAACCCCAAATGCCTGGTCCAGTTCAGATGAAACTGAGTGCCCTGCACTGCCTCGACTGTAACCCTGAGGCTCGACTCCAGCACACTGGCACGTGTGACAGCCCTAGGGTACCTCGAGCGCTAGCCATAGATCCCTGTATCCGCTCGACAGTGACCAGGACACTGTTACTGCAGTTGGGGAGGAAAGCGGCCATGCACGTCTCCAGTCGAGACGAGCCCTGACTCCACTGTGCGGGTTCCTGGGGAAGCCCAATACAAATGTCAGCATGGGCGAGGCAATGTCAGGTTGCAGCCTCAGCACCAGAAGGGGACTGAGGACTTGGCGCCACTGGGGAGGATTTCCCAGATATGCCTCCCCCTCGCACGGAGAATGGCATATCCTGGGGCCACAGGGGCGGATCCGTGTGGTCCCCGTCCTAACTCGAGAGGACCCGGCCGCAACTCGAGAAAAACCAGAAGCTTCACCCTTGTAGGCGGAGTGAAGCCCTTGTCTGCTAAGACGTCCCTGGGGAAATCACCCGTTCCCTCTTGGACCATGAAATGCTCTTTCACACCCTTGCTGTGACCCAAGAAGTTCCGCGCCCCACACATCCCCACTGAGAGGACGGCTGAGGGTCCCGCCGTGACTCAAGAGGAGCTCCATTTTCCCATGCTCAACTCCAGATGAGGGGCCCTTTCCCTGCTCCATCGGGAAAGGGTTCCCGGCTCTCCCCTAGCATCTCAAGAGGAGGCACTCACAGAAGGCGATTCCAGAGAAGCTTCAGGTGTCGGGTCACATTTCCGCAAGGCCCCCACATGCCTAGTTCACTCCAGATGAATCTGACGGTCCTGCACTGCCTCGACTGTCACCCCGAGTCTCAACTCCGGCACGCTGGCACGGGTGATAACCCTGGAGTACTCGAGGTCACGCCACTGATCCCTGTATCCGCTCGACAGGGACCCGGACACTGTAGCTGCAGTTGGGGAGGAAAGCGGCTGTGCACGTCCCCAGGGGAGATGAAGACTGATTCCCCTATGGTGTCTCCAGGGTAACTCTAAGACATATGTCAGCATGGGCAAGGCAAGCACAGACTCTGGCCTCAGCACCAGACGAGGACAGAAGATCTGGTGATGTCTCGGGTGGAATCCCCACAGGGACCTAGCAATTCTCATGGAGACTGGCATCTCCTGAGGCCACAGGGGCGGAGCCCTGTGGTCCCCGTCGAAACTCGAGAGGACCCTGCAGCAACTCGAGAAAAACCAAAAGCTTCTCACCTGCAGGGAGGGTTAGTCCCTTGTCCGCCTCGACATCCTGGGGGAAATCACCCGTTCCCTCTTGGACTTCGAAAGGCTCCTTCATACCCTTGTGGTGAACTAGGAAGTTCCACGCCCTAACTGTCCCCACTCGAGAGGACCGCCGAGAGTCCCGCCGCCACTCAAGACAAGCCCCGTTTTCCCCTGCTGAGCTCCAGATGAGGGGCCAGTTCCCTGCACCATCGGGAAAGGTTTTCCGGTGCTCCCCTAGCATCCCAAGTGGTGGCCTCACATCATGAGATTCGGGAGGAGCCTCAGATGTCCCACCACCACTCCCCAAGATCCCCAAATGCCTCTTCCACTCCAGATTAACATGACTGCCCTGCACTGTCTCGACTTTCACCCCGAGGCTCGACTCTCAACACACTGGCACGTGAGACAGCCCTGGATTACCTCGATGGCAAGCCACAGATCCCTGTGTCTGCTTTACGGGGAGCTGGACACTGCCGCTGCCATCGGGAAAGAAAGAGGACGTGCCAGTCTCCAGGCGAGAAGAGGACTGACTTCCCTGTCAGGGCTCTAGAGTATCCTAAAGTCATATGAAAGCATAAGTGAGGAAAACTCAGGCTCTGATCTCAGCACCAAACGAGGACTGAGGACTCGGCGATGACTGGGGAGGAATCCCCAGAGGCGCCTCACAACTCGCATTGAGAATGGCCTCTCATGAGGATACAGGGGCGGGTCCCTGGGTTCCCTGTCCTAACTCGAGAGGACACCGTTGCAACTCGAGAAAAACCGGGATCTTCTCCGCTGCAGGCGTGATGTGACCCCTTTCGGCAATGGCATGTCAGGGGAATTCGCCTCATCCCTCGTGGACCTCGAAAGGCTCCTTCACACCCTTGCTATGACCCAAGAAGTTCCTCGCCCCACCTGTACCCACTCGAGAGGAACCTCAAGGGTGCCACCAAGATTCAATAGGAGCCCGGTTTCCCCTGCTGAGCTCCAGATGAGGGGCCCTTTCCATGCTCCATCGGGAAAGGTTTCACGGTGTTCCCCTCGCCTCCCCAGAGGAGATGCTTGCACCTGGAAAGTCACGAGGAGTCTCATAGGTTGGGCCACCATTCCCCAGTACCCCCAAATGTCTCGTCCCTTCTTCATTTTCTCACCTTCTTCTTCTCCTTTTCCTTCTTCTTCTCACCTTCTTCTTCCTCTCACCTTCTTATTCTTCTCACCTTCTTCTTGTTGTTGTTCTTATCACCTTCTTCTTCTTCTCACCTTCTTCTTCTTCCTCTCAACTACTTCCTCTCACCTTCTTCTTCTTATTCTCACCTTCTTCTTGTCATCTTCTTCTTCTTCTCACCTTCTTCTTTTTCTTTTTCTTCTCCTCACCTTCTTCTTCTTACTTTCTTCTTCCTCTCACCTTCTTTGATTTCTCACCTTCTTCTTCTTCTCACCTTCTACTTCTTCTTCTTCTACCCTTCTTCTTATCATTATTCTCACCTTCTTTTTCTTCTTCTTCCTGCTCTTCTCACCTTTTTATTCTTCTTCTTCATCTTCTTCTTCTTCATCTTCTTCTTCTCACCTCTATTTCTTCTTCTTCTTCTCCCCTTCTTCTTCTTCTTTTTCTCACCTTCTTTTTCTTCTTCTGTCTCTCACCTTCTTCTTCTTCTCATATTCTTCTTTTTCTTCTCACCTTCTTCTTCTTCTTCTTCACCTCTTCTCAACTTCTTCT
>SJYW01007196.1:78003-98417 GCA_006410735.1 Raphicerus campestris
CTTCTTCTTCTTCTCACCTTTTTCTTCTTCTTCTCACCTTCTTCTTCTCAGCTTCTTCTTCTCACCTTCTTCTTCTCACCTTCTTCTCACCTTTTTCTTCTTTTTCTTCTCACCTTCTTCGTTTTCTCATCTTCTTTTTCTTCTTCTTCTTCTTCCTCTCATCTTCTTATTCTCATCTTTTTCTTCTTCTTCTACTTCCTCTTCTTCTCCTCACCTTCTTTATCATCGTTTTCTCACCTTCTTCTTCTTTTTCTCACCTTCTTTTTCTTTTTCTTCTTCTTCTCACCTTCTTCTTCTTCTTCTCATCTTTTTATTCTTCTTCTCACCTTTTTCTCCTCTTCTCAACTTCTTCTCCTCTTCTCAACTTCTTCTAGTACTTCTTCTCACCTTCTTCTTCTTCTTCTTCACACCTTGTACTTCTTCCTCTCACCTTATTCTTCTTCTCACCTTCTTCTTTTGCTCACCTTCTTCTTTTTCTCACCTTCTTCTAATTCTTCTTCTTCTTCTCACCTTCTTCTTATTATTAGGCTCACCTTCTTCCTCTTCTGCTCACCATCTTCTTCTTCTCAACTTCTTCTTCTTCTTCTTCACACGTCCTTCTTTTTCTTCTTCTCACCTTTTTCTTCTTCTTTTTCTCACCTTCTTCTTCTTCTCACCTTCTTCTTCTCATTTTCTTCTTTTTCTTCTCACGTACTTCTTGTTCTTCTCACCTTCTTCTTCTCACTTTCATCTTTTCACCTTCTTCTTCTTTTCACCTTCTTCCTCTCACCATCTTCTTCTCACCTTCTTCTTCTTCTAACCTTCTTCTTCTTCTCACCTTCTTCTTCTTCTCACTTTCTTCTTCTTTACACCTTCTTCTTCTTTGCACATTCTTCTTCTTCTCACCTTCTTCTTTTATTATTCTCACTTTCTTCTTCTCATCTTCTTCTTCTTCTCATCCTCTTCTTCTTCTCACCTTCTTCTTGTTCTCACCTTCTTCTTCTTTTCACTTTCTTCTAAACTTCTTCTTCATCTTCTTCATCCTCTCACCTTATTTTCTACTTATTCTCACCTTCTTCTTCTCACAGTCTTCTTCTTCTTCTCAACTCCCCTTCTTCTTTCACCTTCTTCTTCTCACCTTCTTTTTCTTATTCTCACCTTCTTCTTCTTGTCACCTTCTTTTTCTTCTTCTTCTCACCTTCTTCTTCTTCTTCTTCTTCTTCTCACATTCCTCTTCTTCTTGTCACCTTCTTGTTTTCTTCTTCTCACATTCTTCTTCTCTCCTTCTTTTTCTTCTCACCTTCTTCTTCTTCTCACCTTTTTCTTCTTCTCACCTTCTTCTAATTCTTCTTCTTCTTACTACTTTCTTCTTCTTCTTCTCCTCACATTCTTCTTATCATTCTCACCTTCTTTTTCTTCTCCTCACCTTATTCTTCTTATTCTCACATTCTTTTTCTTCTTCACACCTTCTTCTTGTTCTTCTCACCTTCTTCTTCTTCTCATCATCTTCTTCTACTTCTTCTCACTTTCTTCTTCTTCTCACCATCTTCTTCTTCTTCTCACCTTCTTCTTCTCACATTTTTCTTCTTCTCACTTTCTTCTCACCTTCTTCTTCTTCATCATCATCTTCTCACCTTCTTCTACTTCTTCTCACCTTCTTTTCTCACATTCTTCTTCTTCTCACCTTCTTCTTCTTCTCACATTCCTTTTCTTCTTCTTCTCACCTTCTTTTTCTTCTTCTCACCTTCTTCTTCTCACTTTCTTCTTATTATTCTACTCACCTTCTTCTTCTTCTCCCATTCTTCTTCTCCCATTCTTGTTCTCATCATCATCTTCTTCTCACCTTCTTCTTCTTGTTCTCACCTTATTCTTCTTTTCACTTTCTTCTAAACTTCTTCTTCTTCTTCATCTTCTCACCTTATTTTCTGCTTCTCACCTTCTTTTTCTTCTTCTCACCTTCTTTTACTTCTTCTTCTATCCTTCTTTTTCTTCTAACCTTCTTCTTCCTCTCACATTCTACTTCTTCTTCTCACCTTTTTCTTCCTCTCACCTTCTTCTTCTTGTCACCTTCATCTTCTTCATCTCACTTTCATCTTCTACATCTTCTGACCTTCTTCTTCTTCTCACCTTCTTCTTCTTCTTCTAATTCTTCTTCTTCCTCCCACTTTCTTTTTCTTCTTCTCCTCACATTCTTCTTCTTATCATTCTCACCTTCTTCTTCTTCTCCTCACCTTCTTCTTCTTCTTCTCACATTCTTCTTCACAACTTCTTGTTCTTCTCACCTTCTTTTTCTTCTCTCCTTCTTCTTGTACTTCTTCTCACCATTTTCCTCTTACCTTCTTCTTCTTCTCTTCACATTCTTCTTATTATTATTATTCTCACCTTCTTCTCCTCACCTTCTTTTCTTCTCACATTCTTCTGCTTCTTTTTCTCAAATTATACTTCTTCTTCTTCTTCTCACCTTCTTCTTCTTCTTACCTTTTTCTTCTTCTTCTCAACTTCTTCTTCTTCTCACCTTCTTCTTTTTCTCTCCTTCTTCTTCATCTCACCTTCTTCTTCTACTTCTTCTCACTTTCTTCTTCTTCTAATTTTTCATTTTATTATTCTTCACACCTTCTTCTTCTGCTCTTCAAATTCTTCTTATTATTATGATTCTCACCTTCTACTTCTTCTCCTCACCTTCTTTTCTTCTTCTCACATTCTTCTTCTTCTTCACACCTTCTTTCTCTCACCTTCTCATCTTCTTCTTCTCACCTTCTTCTTCTTCTTCTCACCTTCTTCTTTTTCTTCTAACCTTCTTCTTCTACTTCTACTCACCATCTTCTCCTTCTTCTCACATTTTTCTTCTTCTGCTTCTCACCTTCTTCTCACCTTTTTCTTCTTCTTCTTTCCACCTTCTTCTTTTTCTTCTTCTCACCTTCTTCTTCTTCACACTTTCTTCTTTTACTTCTCACCTTCTTTTTATTATTATTCTCACCTTCTTCCTCATCTCATCACCTTCTTCTTCTTCTCACCTTCTTCTACTTCACACCTTCTTCTTCTCACCTTCTTCTTCTTTTTCTTCTTCTCACCTTCTTCTTCCTCTCAACTTCTTCTTCTTCTCACGTTCTTCTTTTTCTCACCTTCTTCTTCTTCTTCTCACCTTCTTCTTCTCACATTCCTCTTCTTCTTCTCACCTTCTTCTGCTTCTCACTTTCTTCTTATTCTTCTACTCACTTTCTACTTCTTCTCACATTCTTCTTCTCACCTTCTTCTTTCTCACACCTTCTACTTCTCACCTTCTTCTTCTTCTTCTCACCTTCTTTTTCTCACCTTCTTCTTCTTCTCACCTTCTTCTCACTTTCTTCTCACCTTCTTGTTCTTTTTCTTCTTCTCACATTCTTATTCTTCTTCTCACCTTCTACTTCTCTATCTTCTAATCTTCTCTTCTTCTCACCTTCTTCTTCTACTTCTTCTCACCTTCCTCTTCTTCTCCCTTCTTCTTCTAATTCTTACTCTCCTCAATTTCTCCTTCTTCTTCTCTCATTCTTCTTATTATCATTATTCTCACCTTCTTCTTCTTCTGCTCACCTTCTTCTTCTCACATTCTTCTTCTTCTTTACACATTCTTCTTCTCACCTTCCTCATCTAATTCTTCCTCTTCTTCTCACCTTCACCTTCTTACCTTCTCCTTCTTCTCACATTCTTCTTCTTATTGTTATACTCACCTTCTTCTTCTTATTCTACTCACCTTCTTCTTCTCGTTTTTCCATGCTTCTCATCTTCTTCTTCTCCTCACCTTTTTCTTCTTCTTCTCACCATCTTCTTCTTCTCACATTCTTCTTCTTCTTCTTCTTCTCTTCAACTCCCCTTCTTCTTTCTCTTCTTCTCACCTTCTTTTTCTTCTTCTCATCTTCTTCTTCTCTCCTTCTTCTTCTTCTTCTAACTTTCTTCTTCTCACCTTCTTCTTCTTCTCTCCTTTTTCTTCCTTTTCTCACCTTCTTCTAATTCTTCTCAAATTCTTCTTCTTCTCCTTCTTCTTACCCTCTTCTTCTTCTCATTCTCACCTTCTTCTTATTATTGTTATTCTCACCTTCTTCTTCTTCTTGGAGTCACGTTTTCCCCTGATGAGCTCCAGATGAGTGGCACTTACCCTGCTACATTGGGAAAAGTTTTCCGGTGCTCTCCTCACATCCCAAGAGATGGCCTGACATCAGGAGTTTCGGGAGGAGACTCAGCTGTAGACCACCACTACTCAAGATACCCAAATGCCTCATCCACTCCAGATGAACATGACTGCCCTGCACTGTCTCGACTGTCATCCCGATGCTCGACTGGCATCACACTGGCATGTGAGACAGCCCTGGAGTACTTCAATGCCAAGCCACAAATTCCTGTGTGTGCTTTACGGGAAGTCAACACTGCCACTGCAGGGGGGGAAGAAAGAGGCCGTGCAAGTCTCCAGGCGAGAAGTGGCCTTACTCCCCTGTGTGGGCTTCAGAGTAACCTCAAGACCCATGAAAGCATGAGCAAGGAAACCTCAGGCTCCGACCTCAGCATCAGAGGAGGACTGAGGAACCGGCGATGACTGGGGAGAAATCTGCAGAAGTGCCTCGCAAATTGCACTGAGAATGGCATATCCTGAGAATACATGGGAGGGACCCTGGTGTCCCCGTCATAACTCGAGAGGACCATGCCACAACTCGAGAGAAACCGGAAGCTTCTCCCCTGCAGGCGTGGTGTGGCCCTTGTCCACAATGGCAACTCAGGGGAATTCACCCTGTTCTTGGACCTCGAAAGGCTCCTTCACAACCTTGCTGTAACCCAAGAAATTCTCTGCCCCAGCCGCCCCCACTCAAGAAGAATCACAAGGGTTACACCAAGATTCAAGAGGAGCCCCAATTTAACCTGCTGAGTTCCAAATGAGCGGCCCTTTCCCTGCTCCGTCGGGAAAGGTTTCGCCATGTTCCCCTTGCATCCCAAGAGGCGGTGGTCACACCTAGAAAGTCCAGAGGAGTCTCCTAGGTTGGGCCACCATTCCCCAAGAGCCGCTAATGCCTCGTCCAGTTCAGATGAAACTGACTGCCCTGCACTGCCTTGACTGTAACCCCAAGGCTCGACTCCAGCACACTGGCATATGTGACAGTCCTAGAGTACCTCGAGCGTAAGCCGTAGATCCCTGTATCTGCTCTACAGGGACCCGGACGGTTACTGCATTTGGGAAGGAAAGCGGCCATGCAAGTCTCCAGTCGAGACGAAGCCTGACCCCCCTCTGCAAGCTCCAGGGGAAGCCCAATACAAATGTCAGCATGGGCGAGGCAATCTCAGGCTGTAGGCTCAACACCAGAAGGGGACTGAGGACTTGGCGCCACTGCGGACGAATCCCCAGATGTGCCTCGGCCCTCGCACTGAGTCTGGCCTATGCTGAGGCCGCAGGGGCGGATCCCTGTGATACCCTTTGTAACTCGAGAGGACCCCGCCGCAACTCGAGAAAAACCAGAAGCTTCACCTTTGCAGGTGGAGTGAGGCCCTTGTCCCCTGTGGTATCCGGGGGAAATCACCCGTTCCCTCTTAGATCTCTTAATGCTCTATCACACCCTTGCCGTGACCCAAGTAGTTCCCCGCCCCACACGTCCCCACTCGAGAGGACTGCCCAGGGTCCCGCCCTGACTCAAGAGGAGCTCCATTTTCCCATGCTTAGCTCTAGATGAGGGGCCCTTTCCCTGCTATATCGGGAAATGTTTCCAGGGTGCCCCTTCACATCCCAAGAGGAGGCACTCACACCAGGCGAGTCCAGAGAAGCCGCAGGCTAAGTGTCACTTTTCCGCAAGACCCCCAAATGCCTAGTCCACTCCAGATGAATCTGACTGTCCTGCACTGCCTCAGCTGTCACCACGAGGCTCGACTCCGGCATACTGGCACGTATGATAGCCCTGGGGTTCGTCGAGGTCAAGTCACCGATCCTTGAATCCGCTCGACAGGGACCTGGACACTGTTGCTGCAGTTGGGGAGGAAATTGGCTGTGCACGTCCCCAAGTGAGATGAGGCCTGACTCCCCTATGGGGGCTCCAGGGGAAACCCACGTCCTATGTCAACATGGGCGAGGCAAGCACAGGCTCCGGCCTCAGCACCAGACGAGGACTGAGAACCCGGCGACATCCTCTGAGGAATCCCCACAGGTGCCTCGCAACTTGCATGGAGACTGGCCTCTCCTGAGGTCACAGGGTCGGGTCCCTGTGGACCCTGTCTTAACTGGAGAGGACCCCACCGCAACTCGAGAAAAACCAGAAACTTCTCCCCTGCAGGAAAGGTGAGTCCCTTGTCCTCTTCAGCATATCGGGGGAAATCACCCCTTCCCTCTTGGACCTCGAAAGGCTCCTTCATGCCCTTGCTGTGACCTATGAAGTTCCCAGCCCCAACGATCCCCAGTCGAGAGGAACCCCGAGGGTCCCGCCAAGACTCAAGAGCAGCCCCGTTTTCCCCTTCTGAGCTCCAGATGAAGGGCCCTTTCCCTGCTCCATCCGGAAAGGTTTTCTGAGCATTCCCTTGCATCTCAAGAGGTGGCCTCACATCAGGAGAATCGGAAAGAGCCTCAGGTGTCCGACCACCACTCCCCAAGAGCCCCAAATGCCTCATCCGCTCCAGATGAACATGACTGCCCGGCACTGTCTCGACTGTCACCCCAAGGCTTGACTCCCAACACATGGGCATGTGAGACAGCCCTGGAGTACCTCGATGGCAAGCCACAGATCCCCGTGTCCACTTTACAGGGAGCCGAACATAGCTGCTGCAGTTGGGGAAGAAAGAGGCCTTGCAAGTCTTCAGGTGAGAAGAGGCCTGACTCCCCTGTGGGGGATCCAGAGTAACCTCAAGACTTATGAAAGCATGATAGAGGAAATCTCAGGCTCCGACTTCAGCACCAGTCAAAGACTGAGGACCCACGATGACTGGGGAGAAATCCCCTGTGGCACCTTGCAACTCGAACTGAGAATGGCCTCTCCTGATGATACAGGAGTGGGTCCATTGGGTCCCCGTCGTAACTCGAGAAGACCCCACCACAACTGGAGGAAAATCAGAAGCTTCTCCCCTGGAGTCATGGTGTGGACCTTGTCCACAACAGCATCTCAGGGGAATTCACCCTTTCCCTCGTGGACCTCAAAAGGCTCCTTCACACCCTTGCTGTGACCCAAGAAGTTCCCTGCCCCACTCGTCCCCACTAGAGAGGAACTCCAAGGGTCTCGCCAAGAATCAAGACGAGCCCAGTTTTCACCTGCTACGCTCCAGATGACGGACCCTTTCCCTGCTCCATCGGGAAAGGTTTATCGGTGTTCCCCTCGCATCCCAAGAGGAGGTGCTGGCACATGGAAAGTCGGGAGGAGTCTCACAGGTTGGGCCACCATTCCCCAAAACCCCCAAATGCCTCGTCCACTTCAGGTGAACCTGACTGCCCTGAACTGCCACGACTGTAACCCCGAGGCTTAACTCCAGCACACTGGCACTTGTGACAGCCCTAGGTTACCTCAAGCGCAAACCGTAGATCCCTATATCCTATAGACAGGGACCCGGACACTGTTACAGCACTTGGGAAGGAAAGGGACCGTGCACGTCTCCAGTCGAGACAAGGCCTGACTCCCCTCTGCGGGCTCCAGGGGAAGCCCAATACAAATGTCAGCACGGGCGAGGCAATCTCAGGCTGCAGCCTGAGCACCAGAAGGGTACTGAGGACTTGGCGCCACTGGGGAGGAATCCCCAGATGTGCCTCGGCCCTCACACGGATTCTGGCCTATGATGAGGCCACAGGGGCAGATCTCTGTGGTCCCCATCGTAACTCGAGAGGACTCTGCCACAATTCCAGAAAAACCAGAAGCTTCACCCTTGTAGGCGGGGTGAGGCCCTTGTCCGCTGCAGCGTCCCAGGGGAAATCACCCGTTCCCTCTTGGACCTCAAAATGTTCCTTCACACCCTTCCTGCAACCCAAGAAGTTCCCCGCCCACACGTCCCCTCTCGAGAGCACCGCCGAGGGTCCTGCCGTGACTCGAGAGGAACTTTCTTTTCCCATGTTCAGCTCCTGATGAGGGACTCTTTCCCTGCTCCATCGGGAAAGGGTTCCCAGCTCTCCCCTCACATTCCAAGAGGAGGCACTCACACCAGGGGAGTCCAGAGAAGCCTCAGGCGTCGGGTCACATTTCCGCAATACCCCCAAATGCCTAGTCTACTCCAGGTGAATCTAACTGTCCTGCACTACCTCGACTGTCACCCCTAGGCTCGACTCTGACACACTGGCACATGTGATAGCCCTGGGGTACCTCGAGTTCAAGCCACAGATCCCTGTATCCACACGACAGGGACCGGACACTGTTGCTGCAGCTGGGGAGGAAAGCGGCTGTGCATGTCCTCAGGCGAGAGGAGACCTGACTCCCCTATGGGTGCTCCAGGGGAACCCCAAGACGTATGTCAGTATGGGCGAGGCAAGCACAGGCTCCGGCCTCAGCACCAGATGAGGACTGAGGACCAGACGACGTCTCGGGAGGAATACCTGCAGGTGCCTCGCAACTCGCATGCAGATTGGCCTCTCCAGTGGCCACAGCAGCGGGTGCCTGGGGTCCCTGTCGTAACTTGAGAGGACCCTGCCGCAACTCGAGAAATACCAGAAGCGTCTCCCCTGCAGATAGGGTGAGACACTTGTCTGCTGCAGCATCATGGGAGAAATCACCTCTTCCTTCTTGGACCTCGAAAGGCTCCTTCAACCCTTCTTGTGACCTAGGAAGTTCCTCGCCCCAACCGTCCCCACTTGAGAGGAACCCGCTGCAACTGCTGTAAAACCAGAAGCTTCATGCTTGCAGGCTGAGTGAGACACTTGTCCGCTGCGGGGTCCCAGGGGAAATCACCCATTCCCTCTTGGACCTCGAAATGCTCTTTCACACCCTTGCTGTGACCCAAGAAGTTTCCCGCCCCACAGGTCCCCACACGAGAGGACCACCAAGGGTCCTACCATGACTCAAGAGGAGCTCCATTTTCCCATGCTCAGTTCCATATGAGGGGCCCTTTTCTTGCTCCATCGGGAAAGNGTTCCCCGCCCACACGTCCCCTCTCGAGAGCACCGCCGAGGGTCCTGCCGTGACTCGAGAGGAACTTTCTTTTCCCATGTTCAGCTCCTGATGAGGGACTCTTTCCCTGCTCCATCGGGAAAGGGTTCCCAGCTCTCCCCTCACATTCCAAGAGGAGGCACTCACACCAGGGGAGTCCAGAGAAGCCTCAGGCGTCGGGTCACATTTCCGCAATACCCCCAAATGCCTAGTCTACTCCAGGTGAATCTAACTGTCCTGCACTACCTCGACTGTCACCCCTAGGCTCGACTCTGACACACTGGCACATGTGATAGCCCTGGGGTACCTCGAGTTCAAGCCACAGATCCCTGTATCCACACGACAGGGACCGGACACTGTTGCTGCAGCTGGGGAGGAAAGCGGCTGTGCATGTCCTCAGGCGAGAGGAGACCTGACTCCCCTATGGGTGCTCCAGGGGAACCCCAAGACGTATGTCAGTATGGGCGAGGCAAGCACAGGCTCCGGCCTCAGCACCAGATGAGGACTGAGGACCAGACGACGTCTCGGGAGGAATACCTGCAGGTGCCTCGCAACTCGCATGCAGATTGGCCTCTCCAGTGGCCACAGCAGCGGGTGCCTGGGGTCCCTGTCGTAACTTGAGAGGACCCTGCCGCAACTCGAGAAATACCAGAAGCGTCTCCCCTGCAGATAGGGTGAGACACTTGTCTGCTGCAGCATCATGGGAGAAATCACCTCTTCCTTCTTGGACCTCGAAAGGCTCCTTCAACCCTTCTTGTGACCTAGGAAGTTCCTCGCCCCAACCGTCCCCACTTGAGAGGAACCCGCTGCAACTGCTGTAAAACCAGAAGCTTCATGCTTGCAGGCTGAGTGAGACACTTGTCCGCTGCGGGGTCCCAGGGGAAATCACCCATTCCCTCTTGGACCTCGAAATGCTCTTTCACACCCTTGCTGTGACCCAAGAAGTTTCCCGCCCCACAGGTCCCCACACGAGAGGACCACCAAGGGTCCTACCATGACTCAAGAGGAGCTCCATTTTCCCATGCTCAGTTCCATATGAGGGGCCCTTTTCTTGCTCCATCGGGAAAGGATTCCCGGCTCTCGGCTCACTTCCCAGTAGGAGTCCCTCACACCAGGAGAGTCCAGAGGAGCCTTAGGCCTCTGGTCACCTTTCCCCAAGGACCCCAAATGCCTCGTCCACTCTAGATGAACCTGACTGCCCTGCACTGCCTCAACTGCCTCTACGAGGCTCTACTGCTGACACACTGGTACGTTTGGTAGCCCTGGGGTACCTCGAGTGTAAGCCACAGAGCCCTTTGTCCATTTGACAGAGAGCTGGACACGGCTGTTGCACCCTGGAGTAAAGCAGCCATGCATGTGTATGGGGGAAACGAGGCCTGACTCCCCTGAAGGGACTCCAGGGAAACCCCAAGACCAATGTAGGCACTGGTGAGGAAAGCTCAGGCTCTGGCCTCAGCATCAGAAGGGGACTGAGGACTTGGCTCTACTGGGGAACAATCCCCAGATGTGCCTTGCCCCTCGCACGGAGACTGGCCTCTCCTGGGGCCACAGGGTTGGGTCCCTGGGGCCCCGTCGTAACTTGTAATTTGAGAGGACCCTTCCACAACTAGAAAAAAAAAACAAGACACTTCCCTGCANAGAAAGCTCAGGCTCTGCCCTCAGCATCAGAAGGGGACTGAGGACTTGGCTCTACTGGGGAACAATCCCCAGATGTGCCTTGCCCCTCGCAAGGAGACTGGCCTCTCCTGGGGCCACAGGGTTTGGTCCCTGGGGCCCCGTCGTAACTTGTAATTTGAGAGGACCCTTCCACAACTAGAAAAAAAAAACAAGACACTTCCCTGCAGGCGGATAAAGGCCCTTGACCAATGTGGCATCTCTGGGGAATTCACCCTTGCCATCTTAGTCCTTGAAAAGCCACTTCACACCCCTGCTGTGAACCAATAAGTTCCCTGCCCCACCCGTCCCCAATTGAGAGAAACCTCGAGGGTCCCAGCAAGACTCAAGTGGAGACCCGTTTACCCCTGCTGAGCTCCAGAGGAGGGGCCCTTTCCCTGCTCTGTTGGGAAAGGTTTCACGGTGTTCCCCTCACATGTCAAGAGGAGGCGCTCGCACCTGGAGAGTCGGGAGGAGTCTCATAGTTTGGACCACAATTCCCCACGACCCCCAAATGCCTCATCCACTCCAGATGAACCTGACTGCCCTGCACTGCCTCGACTGTCACCCCTAGGCTCGACTCAGGCACAGTGGCACGTGTGATAGCCCTGGGTTACCTCAAGGGCAAGCCACTGATTCCTGTATCCCCTCAACAGGGATCCGGACACTGTTGCTGCAGTTGGGGAGGAAAGCGGCTGTGCATGTCTCCAGTCGCGACGAGACCTGACTCCCCTGTCGAGGTGCCAGGGGAACCCCAAGATCTATGTCAGCATGGGTGAGGCAAGAAAAGTCTCCAGCCTCAGCACCAGATGAGGACTGAGGACCCAGCGACGTCTGGGGAGGAATCCCCAGAAGGGCCTCGCAACTCACACTGAAAATAGCCTCTCCTGAGGATACAGGGGCGGGTCCCTGTGTCACTGTCGTATCACAAGAGGACCCCGCCACAACTGGAGAAAAACCAGAAGCTTCTTCCCTGCATGGAGGGTGAGTCCCTTGTCCGCTGCAGCATCTCAGGGGAAATCATCCCTGCACTCTTGGACCTCAAAAGGCTCCTTCTTACCCTTGTGACCTAGGAAGTTTCCCGACCCAACCGTCTCCACTCGAGAGGAACTCCAAGGGTCCCGCTGCGACTCAAGAGGAGCCCCGTTTTCCCATGCTCAGCTCCAGATGAGGGCCCCTTTCCCTGCTCCATTGGGAAAGGTTTTCTGGCGCTCCCCTAGCTTCCCAAGAGGTGGCTTTGCATCAGGAGAGTTGGGAGGAGCCTCAGGTGTCCAAGCAACCTCCCCAAGATCCCCACATCACTCGTCCAACCCACATGAACATGACTGCCCTGCACTGTCTCGATTGTCAGCCTGAGGCTCGACTCCCAAAACACAGGCACGTGAGACAGCCATGGATTACCTTGATGGCAAGACACAGATCCCTCTGTCCGTTTACCGGGAGCCATTCACTGCCGCTGCAGTTGCGGAAGAAAGAGGCCATTCAAGTCTCCAGGCGAGAGGACGCCTGACTCCACTGTGGGGGCTCCACAGTAATCTCAAGATCTATGAAAGCATGAGTGAGGAAATCTCAGGCTCTGACCTCAGCACCAGACCAAGACTGAGGACCTGGCGATGACTGAAGAGGAATCCCCAGAGGCGCTTCATAACTCGCACTGAGAATGACCTCTCCTGAGGATACAGCAGCGGGTCCCTGGGGTCCTTCGTAACTCGAGAGTACCCCGCCACAACTGGAGAAAATCCAGGAGCTTCTCCCCTGCAGGTGTGGTGTGGCCCTTGTTCACAACGGTATCTCAGGGGAATTCACAACATCCCTCATGGACCACGAAAGACTCCTTCACACCCTTGCTATGACCCAAGAAGTTCTCCCCACAACTGTCCCACCTCGACAGGAACCTCAAGGGTCCCGCCAAGTTTCAAGAGGAGCCCCGTTATCCCCTGCTGAACTCCAAATGAGGGGCCTTTCCCTGCTCCATCGGGAAAGGTTTCAAGCTGTTCCCCTCGCATCCCAAGAGGAGGTGCTCGTATCTGGAAAATCGGGAGGAGTCTCGCAAGTTGGGCCACCATTCCCGAAGACCCCCAATTGCCTCGTCCAATTCAGATGAACCTGAATGCCCTGCACTGCCCCAACTGTAGCCCTGAGGCTCGACTCCGGCACACTGGCACGTATGACAGCCCTAGCGTATCTCGAGCACAAGCCATAGATTCCTGTATCCGCTCGACAGGGACCGGACACTGTTACTGCAGTTGGGAAGGAAAGCGGGCGTGCACGTCTCCAGCCGAGAAGAGGCCTGACTCCACTCTGTGGGCTCCAGGGGAAGGCCAATACAAATGTCAGCATGGGCGAGGCAATCTCAGGCTCCGGCCTCCCCACCAGAAGGGGACTGAGGATCTGGCACCACTGGGGAGGAATCCCCAGATGTGCCTCGTCCCTCACACGGAGACTGGCCTCTCCTGAGGCCACAGGGGCAGGTCCCTGTGGTCCCCATCGTAACTTAAGAGGACCCTGCCGCAACTCCAGAAAACCCACAAGCTTCATGCTTGCAGGCGGAGTGAGACCCTTGTCCACTGCGGCATCCCGGCAGAAATCATCTGTTCCCTCTTGGACCTCGAAATACTCTTTCACACCCTTGCTGTGTCCCAAGAAGTTCCCCACCCCACATGTCCCCACACGAGAGGACGGCCGAGGGTCCCACCGCGACTCAAGAGCTCAATTTTCCCATGCTCAGTTCCAGATGAGGGGCCCTTTCCAGCTCCGTCGGGAAATGTTTTGCGGTATTCTCCTCGCATCCCAAGAGGAGGTGCTCACACCTGGAGAGTCGAGAGGAGTTTCACAGATTGGGCCAGAGTTCCCCAAGACCTCCAAATGCTCGACAACACCAGATGAAACTGACTACACTGGACTGCGTTGATTGTCACCCCAAGACTCGACTCCGGCACACTAGCATGTGTGGCATCCCTGGGGTACCTCGAGGGCAAGCCACAGATCCCTGTGTCCCCGTGAAGGGGTGCTGGACACTTCTGCTGCACATGGGGAGGAAAGCGGCCGTGCACGTCTCCAGGCGAGACGAGGCCTGACTCCCCTGTGGGAGCTCTAGTGGAACTCCAAGAACTAGGTCAGCATGGCCGAGGCAAGCTCAGGCTGCGGCCTCAGGACCCTACGAGGGCTGGGGACACAGCGACAACTGGGGAGGAATACCCAGTGGCAACTCGCAGGGAAACTAGCCTCTCCTGAGGCCACAGGGCGGTTCCCCGGGTTCACCGTGGTAATTCAAGAGGACCCCGCCGCAACTCATGAAAAACCAGAAGCTTCTCCTTTGCAGGCAGAGTGGGGCCCTTGTTCACTGTGGTGTCCCAGGGGAAATCACCCGTTCCCTCTTGGACCTCGAAATGCTCCATCACACCCTTGCTGTGACCCAAGAAGTTCCCTACCCCAACTGTCCCCACTCGAGAAGACCTCCGAGGGTCCCGCCCCGACTCAAGAGGAGCTCCCTTTTCCCATGCTCAGCTGCAGATGAGGGGCCCTTTCCCTGCTCCATCAGGAAAGGGTTCCCGGCTCTCCCCTTGTATCCCAAGAAGAGGCTCTCACACCAGGCGATTCCACAAGAGCCTCAGGTGTCTGGTCACCTTACCCCAAGGACCCTAAATGCCTCGTCCACTCCAGATGAACTTGACTCCCCTGCACTGCCTTGTCTGCCTCCCTGAGGCTCGACTTCCGACACACTGGCACGTGTGATAGCCCTGGTTACCTCCAGGGCAAGCCACAGATCCTTTGTCCATTCGACGGAGAGCCGCACACAGCTGATGCACCCTGGAGATAAGCAGCCCTGCACATCTATGGGTGAGATGAGGCCAGACTCCCTTGAGGGGTCTCTAGGGGAACCACAAGACAAGTGTGAGGACTGCTCAGGCTCTGGCCTCATAACCAGAATGGGATTGATGACTGGGCGCTACTGGGTAAGAATCCGAGATGCACCTTGTCCCTCGCACGGAGACTGGCCTCTCCTGGGGCCAAATGGGTGGGTCCCTGGGGCAGCGTCCTATCTTGAGAGGATCCCTGTGCAACTCGAAAAAACCAAACCTTTCCCTGCAGGCGGGGAGAGGCACATGTTCCATGCGGCATCTCGGGGTAATTCACCCCTTCCCTCTTGGACCTCGAAAGGCCCCTTTAACCCTTGCTGTGACCCAAGATGTTCCCCGCCCCACCCGTCCCACTCGAGAGGAACCCCGAGGGACCCGCCAAGACTCAAGAGGAGCCCTGTTTTCCCCTGCTGAGCACCAGATGAGGGGCCTTTTCCCTGGTCCGTCAGGAAAGGTTTCTCAGTGGTCCCCTTCCACGTCAAGAGGAGTTGCTCGCACCTGGAAAGTTGGGAGGAGTCTCACAGATTGGGACACCATTCCCCAAGACTCCCAAATGTCTCGTCCACTCTAAATGAACTTGACTGTCCTGCACTGCCTCGACTGTCACCCCGAGGCTCGACTCTGGCACACTGGCATGTTTGATAGCCCTGGGGTACTTCGAGGGCAAGCCACTGATCCTTGTATCAGCTCGACAGGGATCCAGACATTGTTGCTGCAGTTGGGGAAGAAAGCGGCTGTGCACGTCTCCAGGTGAGACGAGGCCTGATTCCCCTGTGTGGGCTCCATGGGAACCCCAAGATCATGTCAGCATGGACGAGGCAAGCTCTGGTTCCAGCTTCAGCACTGAGGACCCAGAGACGTCTGGGGAGGAATCCCCAGAGGTGCCTCACAACTCGCATGGAGACTGGCCC
Source organism: Raphicerus campestris (assembly GCA_006410735.1). Lineage (NCBI taxonomy): Eukaryota > Metazoa > Chordata > Mammalia > Artiodactyla > Bovidae > Raphicerus > Raphicerus campestris. Next base: position 93,472 of record SJYW01007196.1, read on the forward strand.
ATCCTGAGGCCACAGCAGTGGGTCCCTGGGGTCCCCGTTGAAACTCGAGAGGACCCCACCTCAACTCGAGAAAAACCAGAAGCTTCTCCCCTGCAGGGAGGTTGAGTCCCTTGTCTGCTGCAGCATCTAGAGGGAAATCAGCCCTTCCCTCTTGGACCTTGAAATGCTCCTTCATACCCTTGTTGTGACCTAGGAAGTTCCCCGCCCCACCCGTCCCTACTTGAGATGAACACTGAGTGTCCCTCCACGACTCAAGAGGAGCCCCATTTTCACCTGCTGAGCTCCAGATGAGGGGACATTTTCCTGCTCTGTCAGGGAAGGATTCTCGGTGTTCTCCTCAAATCCAAAGAGGTGGCTGTGCATCAGGAGAGTCAGAGGAGCCTCAGGTGTCCGACCACCACTCCACAAGATCCTCAAATGCCTTGTCCACTACAGATTAACTTGACTGTCCTGCACTGTCTCGACTGTCACCCCGAGGCTTGACTGCAAACACACTGGCATGTGAGACAGCCCTGGGGTTCCTCGAGGGCAAGCCACAGATCCCTGTGTCTCCTTGATGGGAGCTGGACACAGCTTCTGCAGTTGGGGAAGAAAGAGTCCGTGCAAAATCCAGGCGAGATGAGGCCTGACTCCCCTGTGAGTGCTCCAGAGTAACCTCAAGACCTATGAAAGCATGATCGAGGAAATCTCAGGCTCCGACCTCAGCCCAGATGAGGACTGAGGACACGGCGACGACTGGGGAGGAATCCCCAGAGATGGCTCGCAACTCGCACTGAGACTGGCATTTCCTGAGGATACAGGGGCGGGTCCCTGGGGTCCCCGTCATAACTCTAGAGGACCCCGCCGCAACTTGAGAAAAACTGGAAGCTTCTCCCCTGCAAGCGTGCTGTGTCCCTTGCCCGTGGCAGCATCTCGGGAGAATTCACCCTGTCCCTCGTGGACCTGGAAAGGCTCCTTCAAACCCATGCTGTGATCCAAGAATTTCCGCTCCACCCGTCTCCACTGGAGATGAACCCTGAGCTTCCTGCCAAGATCCAAGAGGAGCCCCGTTTTCCCCAGCTGAGGTGCAGATGAGGGGCCCTTTCCCTGCTCTGTCGGCAAAGGGTTTGCAGTGTTCCCCTCACATCCCAAGAGGAAGTTCTGACACCTGGATAGTCAGGAGGAGTTTCACAGGTTGGGACACCATTCCCTAAGACCCCCAAATGCCTCGTCAACTCCAGATGAACCTGACTGCCCTGCGCTGCCTCGACTGTCAACCCGAGGCTCGACTCCGTCACACTGGCATGTGTGACAGCCCTGGGGTACCTCGATGGCAAGCCACAGATCCCTGTATCCGCTCGACAGGGACCCGAACACTGTTGCTGCAGTTGGGGAGGAAAGTGGCTGTGCATGTCCCCAGGCGAGATGAGGCCTGAATCCCCTGTGGGGTCTCCAGCAGAAACTCTAGACCTATGTCAGCATAGGCAAGGCAAGCTCAGGCTCCGACCTCAGCAACAGATGAGGACAGAGGATCCAGTGACGACTGGGGATGAATCCCCAGAGGCGCCTCACAAATCTATCAGATACTGTCCTCTTCTGTGGCCACAAGGGCGGGTTTCTGGGGTCCCATCGTAACTCGAGAGGACCCCAACGGCACTCGAGAAAAACCAGAACCTTCTCCCCTGCAGGTGGAGTGAGGCCCTTGTCCACCGGAGCATCTCAGGGAAATCACCCCTTCCCTCCTAGACCTCGGAAGGCTGCTTCACACCCTTGTTGTGACCAAAGAAGTTCCCCGCCCCACTTGTCCCCACTCGAGAGGGATCCCAAGAGTCCCGCAAAGAAGCAAGAGGAGCCCCGTTTTCCCCTGCTGAGTTCCAGATGATGGACCCTTCCCTGCTCTGTCGGGAAAGTGTTCACGGCTCTCCCCTAGCATCCGAGGAAGAGGTGCTCAAACGAGGAGAGACACGACGAGCCTCAGGGGTCGGTCCATCATTCCCAAAAACCCAAATGCCTCGTCCATTCCTGATGAACCTCACTGCCCTGCAATGTCTCGACTGTCACCCCGAGAATCAACTCCTGACACACTGGCATGTGAGACAGCCCTGGGTTACCTCGAGGGCAAGCCACAGATCCTCGTGTCCACTCGAAGGGGTGCTGGACAGTTCTGCTGCAGATGGGGAGGAAAGCGGCCATGCATGTCTCCAGGAGAGACAAGGCCTGACTGCCCTTTGGGAGCTCCAGGGGAACCCCAAGACCTAGGTCAGAATGGGCGAGGCAAGCTGAGGCTGCGGCCTCAGCACCAGAGAAGGCCTGGGGACCAAGCAACGACTGGGGAGAAATACCCAGTGGCAACTCGCATGGAGACTAGCCTCTCTGAAGCCACAGGGGCGGGTCCCTAGGTAACCGTCGTAACTCGAGAGGACCCTGCTGCAACTGGAGAAACACCAGAAGCTTCTCCCTTGCAGGTGGAGTGAGGCCCTTGTCCACTGCAGCATCCCAGGGGAAATCACCCATTCCCTCTTGGACCTCGAGTTGCTCCTTCACACCATTACTGTGACACAAGAAGTTCCCCGCACATCCTGTCCCCACTCAAGAGGACCGCCGAGGGTTCCGTAGTGACTCAAAAGGAGCTCTATTTTCCCATGCTCAGCTCCAGATGAGGGGCCCTTTTCCAGCTCCATTGGGAAAGTGTTCCCGGCTCTCCCCTCGCATCCCAAGATGAGGCCTTCACACCAGGCGATTCCAGAGGAGCCTCAGGTGTCTGGCCACCTTTCCCCAAGGACCTCAAATGCCTGGTCCACTCCAGATGAACCTGACTCCCCTGCACTGCCTCGACTGCCTCCCGAGGCTGGACTGCTAACACACTGGCACGTGTGATAGCCCTGGGGTATCTTGAGGGCAAGACACAGATCCCTTTGTCCATTAGACAGGCAGCGTGACACGACTGTTGCACCCTGGAGTAAAGTGGCCCTGCTTGTCTATGAGCGAAATGAGGCCTGACTCCCCTGAGAGGGCTCCAGGGGAACCCCAAGACCTACGTAGGCAAGGGTGAGGAAAGCTCAGGCTCCGGCCTCAGCACCAGAATGGGACTGAGGACTTGGCGCCACTGAGGAAGAATCCCCAGGTGTGCCTCGCCCCTCGCTCGGAGACTGGCCTCTCCTGGGGCCACAGGGGTGGGTCCCTGGAGCTGCATCGTTACTTGAGAGGTCCCCTCCAAAACTCAAAAAATCCCAGAAACTTCCCTGCGGGCTGGGAGAGGCCCTTGTCCGATGTGGCATCTCGGGGGATTAAACCCCTTCCCACTTGGAACTCTAAAGTCCCTTCACACCTTTGCTGTGACCCAAAAAGTTCCCCACTCCACCCGTCCCCACTGGAGAGGAACCCCGAGGGTCCCGCCATGATTCAAGAGGAGCCCCGTTTTCCGCTGCAGAGCTCCAGATGACGGGGCCTTTCCCTGCTTGGTCGAGAAAGGTTTCGTGGTGTTCCCCTCACATGTCAAGACAAGGTGCTCACACCTGGAGAGTCGGGAGGAGTCTCACAGTTTGGGACACCATTCCACAAGACCTCCAAATGCCTGGTCCAATCGAGATGAACCTGACTGCCCTGCACTGCCTCGACTGTCTCCCCGAGGCTGGACTCTGGCACACTGGTATGTGTGATAGCCCTGGGGTACCTCAAGGACAAGCCACTCATCCCTGTATCTGCTCGACAGGGACCCGGACACTGTTGCTGCAGTTGAGGAGGAAAGCAGCTGTGCACATCTCCAGGTGAGACGAGGCCTGACTCCCCTGTGGAGGCTCCAGGGGAATCCCAAGACCTATGTTCGCATGGGCGAGGCAAGCACAGGCTCCAGCTTTAGCAACAGACGAGGACTGAGGCCCCAGAGATATCTGGGGAGGAATCCCCAGAAGTGCCTCTCAACTCGCATGGAGATGGGCCTCTCCTGAGGCCACAGTGGCGGGTCCCTGGGATCCCTGTCGTAACTCAAGAGGACCCCGCTGCAACTCGAGAAAAACCAGAGGCTTCTCCCCTGCAGGGAGGGTGAGTCCCTTGTCCGCTGCAGCATATCGGGGAAAATCATCCCTTCCCTCTTGGACCTCGAAAGGCTCCTTCATACCCTTGTTGTGACGCAAGAAGTTCCTTGTTCCAACTGTCCCCACTCGAGAGGAACCCCGAGGTTCCCACCATGACTCAAGAGGAGCCTCGTTTTCCCCTGCTGAGCTCCAGATGAGGAGCCCTTTTCCTCCTCCGTCAGGAAAGTTTTCACGGTGTTCCCCTCGCATCCCAACGAGTGGCCTCACATCAGGAGAATCCATAGGAGCCTCAGGTGTCCGACCACCACTCTCCAAGATCCCCAAATGCCTTGTTAACTCCAGATGAAACTGACTGCCCTGCACTGTCTTGACTGTCATCCCGAGGCTCGACTCGTGACACAGTGGCACATGAGACAGCTTGGGGTACCTCGATGGCAAGCCACAGATCCCTGAGTCTGCTTGACGGGGAGCCGGTCACTGCCACTTCAGTTGGGGAAGAAAGAGGCTGTGCAAGTCTCCTGGAGCAACTAGGCCTGACACCCCTATGGGGGCTCCAGAGTAACTTCAAGGCCTATGAAAGCATGAGCGAGGAAATCTCAGGCTCCGACCTCAGCACCAGACGAGGACTGAGGACCCGGGGACGACTGGAGAGGAATCCCCAGAGGCGCCTCACTACTTGCACTGAGAATGGCCTCTCCTGAGGATACATGGGCGGGGCCCTGGGGTCCCCGTCATAATTTGAGAGAACCCCACTGCAACTCTCGAAAAACCGGAAGCATCTCCCCTGCAGATGTGGTGTGGCCCTTGTCCGCCGCGGCATCTAAGGACAATTCACCCTGTCCCTCGTGGACCTCGAAATGCTCCTTAACACCCCTCCTGTGACCCAAGAATTTCTCCCCCCAACACGTCTCCACTTGAGAAGAAGAAGAAGAA
>SJYW01007196.1:99919-135940 GCA_006410735.1 Raphicerus campestris
AACCCCGAGGGTCCCGCCAAGACTCAAGAGGAGCCCTGTTTTCCCCTGCTAGCTCCGGATGAGGGGCCCATTCCCTGCTCCGTCAGGAAAGGTTTTGCGGTATTCCCCTCGCATGTCAAGAGGAGGTGCTCGCACCTGGAGAGTCGGGAGGCATCTCATAGTTTGGGCCACAATTCCCCGAGATCCCCAAATGCCTCGTCCACTGCAGATGAACCTGACTGCCCTGCGCTGCCTCGACTGTCACCCCGAGGCTCGACTCTGGCACACTGGCAAGTGTGACAGCCCTGGGGTACCTCGAGGGCAAGCCACAGATCCCTGTATCCGCTTGACAGGGACCCGGACACTGTTGCTGCAGTTGGAGAGGAACGGGGCCGTGCATGTCTCCAGACGAGACAAGGCCTGACAACCCTGTGGGGGCTCCAGCAGCAACCCAAGTCCTGTGTCAGCATGGGCGAGGCAAGCTCAGGCTCCAGCTTCTGCATCAGACCAGGATTGAGGACCCGGCGACGACTGGGAGGAATCCCCAGAGGCACGTCGCAACTCGCACTGAGAATGGCTTCTCCTGAGGATACAGGGGCGGGTCCCTTGGGTCCCCATAGTAACTCGAGAGGACACTGCCGCAACTCGAGAAAAACCAGAAGCTTCTCTCCTGCAGGGAGGGTGAGTCCCTTGTCCGCTGCAGCATCTCGGGGGAAATCACCCCTTCACTCTTGGACTACGAAAGGCTGCTTCACACCCTTGTTGTGACCTACGAAGTTCCCCACCCCACCTGTCCCCACTCGAGAGGAACCCCAAGGGTCCCGCCGTGACTCAAGAGGAGCCCCGTTTTACCCTGCTGAGCTCCAGATGAGGGGCCCTTTCCCTCCTCCATTGGAAAAGGTTTTCCAGCGCTTCCCTCACATCCCAAGAGGTGGCCTCTCATCAGGAGAGACGGGAGGAGCCTCAGGTGTCCGACCACCACTCCGCAAGTTCTCCAAATGCCTCGTCCACTCCAGATGAACCTGACTGCCTTGCACTGTCTCGACTGTCACCCCAAGGCTCGACTCTGGCACACTGGCAAGTGAGACAGCCTGGGATACCTCGATGGCAGGCAACAGATCCCTGTGTACACTTGAGGGGGAGCCGGTCATTGCCTCTGTAGTTGGGGAAGAAAGAGCCCATGCAAGTCTCCTGGCGAGACGAGGCCTGACTCCCCTGTGGGGGCTCCAGAGTAACCTCAAGACCTATGAAAGCATGATCGAGGAAATCTCATGCTCCGACCTCAGCATCGGACGAGGACTGAGGACCCAAGGACGTCTGGGGAGGAATCCCCAGAGCCGCCTGGCAAGTGGCACTGAGAATGTCCTCTCCTCAGGATACAAGGGTGGGTCCCTGGGGTTTCCGTGTTATCTTGAGAGGACACCACCACAACTTGAGAAAAACCAGAAGCTTCTCCCCTGCAGGCGTGGTTTGGCCCTTGTCCGCGTCGGCATCTCAGGGGAAGTCACCCTGTCCCTCTTGGACCTCAAAAGGCTCCTTCACACCCTTGCTGTGAACCAAGAAGTTCTCGCCTCACCCGTCCCCACTCGAGATGAACCCTGAGAATCCCACCAAGACTCAAGAGGAGCCGCGTTTTGCCCTGCTGAACTTCAAATGAAGGACCCTTTCCGTGCTCTTTTGGAAAAGTTTTGCGGTGTTCCCCTCGCATCCCAAGAGGAGGTGCTCATACCTGGATAGTCGGAAGGAGTCTCACAGGTTGGGCCACCATTACCCAGGACCCCAAATGCCTCGCCCACTCCAGATGAACCTGAATGCTCTGCACTTCCTTGACTGTCACCCCGAGGCTCGACTCTGGCACACTGGCACGTGATACAGCCCTGGGTTACCTCAAGGGCAAGCCACAGATACCTGTGTCCGCTCGAAGGGGTGTTGGACACTTCTGCTGCAGATGGGGAGGATCGCGGCCATGCACATTTCCAGGAGAGACGAGGCCTGACTCCCCTGTGGAAGCTCTAGGGGAACCCCAAGACTTAGGTCAGCATGGCCAAGGCAAGCTCAGGCTGTGGCCTCAGCATCAGATGAAGCCTGGGGACGCAGTGCTGAATGGGGAGGAATACCCAGTGGCAACTCGCATGGAGACTGGCCTCTCCAGAGGCCACAGATGCGGGTCCCTGGGGTCCCCGTCATAACTCATGAGGATCCCACAGGAACTAGAGAAAAACAAGAAACTTCTCCCTTTCAGGCCGAGTGAGGCCCTTGTCCACTGCGGCATCCCGGGCAAAATAAACCCTTCCCTCTTGGACCTCGAAATGCTCCTTCACACCCTTGCTGTGACCCAAGAAGTTCCCCGCCCCACCCGTTCCTACTCGAGAGGACTGCCGAGGGTCCTGCCACGACTCAAGAGGAGCTCCATTTTCCCCTGATCAGCTCCAGATGAGGGGCCCTTTCCCTGCTCCATTGGGAAAGGATTCCCAGCTCTCCCCTTACGTCCCAAGAGGAGGCTTTCACACCAGGCGAGTCCAGAGGAGCCTCAAGCCTCTGGTCACCTTTGCCAAAACCTCAAATGCCTCGTCCATTCCAGATGAACCTGACTGCCCTGAACTGCCTGGAGTACCTCCACAAGGCTCAACTGCACACACACTGGCACATGTGATAGCCGTGGGGTTCCTGGAGGGCAAGCCACAGATCCCTTTGCCTGATTGATGGAGAGCAGGACATGGCTACTGCACGCTGGAGTAAAGTGGCCCTGCACGTCTATGGGCGACAGGAGGCCTGACTGCCCTGAGGGGGCTTCATGGGAACCCCAAGCCCTATGTAGGCATGGGTGAGTAAAGCTCGGGCTCCTGCCTCAGCACCTGAATGGGACTGAGGACTTGGTGCCACTGGGGAAGAATCCCTAGATATGCCTCAGCTCTCGCACGGAGACTGGCCTCTCCTGGGGCCACAGGGGTCGGTCCCTGNGGCCACCATTACCCAGGACCCCAAATGCCTCGCCCACTCCAGATGAACCTGAATGCTCTGCACTTCCTTGACTGTCACCCCGAGGCTCGACTCTGGCACACTGGCACGTGATACAGCCCTGGGTTACCTCAAGGGCAAGCCACAGATACCTGTGTCCGCTCGAAGGGGTGTTGGACACTTCTGCTGCAGATGGGGAGGATCGCGGCCATGCACATTTCCAGGAGAGACGAGGCCTGACTCCCCTGTGGAAGCTCTAGGGGAACCCCAAGACTTAGGTCAGCATGGCCAAGGCAAGCTCAGGCTGTGGCCTCAGCATCAGATGAAGCCTGGGGACGCAGTGCTGAATGGGGAGGAATACCCAGTGGCAACTCGCATGGAGACTGGCCTCTCCAGAGGCCACAGATGCGGGTCCCTGGGGTCCCCGTCATAACTCATGAGGATCCCACAGGAACTAGAGAAAAACAAGAAACTTCTCCCTTTCAGGCCGAGTGAGGCCCTTGTCCACTGCGGCATCCCGGGCAAAATAAACCCTTCCCTCTTGGACCTCGAAATGCTCCTTCACACCCTTGCTGTGACACAAGAAGTTCCCCGCCCCACCCGTTCCTACTCGAGAGGACTGCCGAGGGTCCTGCCACGACTCAAGAGGAGCTCCATTTTCCCCTGATCAGCTCCAGATGAGGGGCCCTTTCCCTGCTCCATTGGGAAAGGATTCCCAGCTCTCCCCTTACGTCCCAAGAGGAGGCTTTCACACCAGGCGAGTCCAGAGGAGCCTCAAGCCTCTGGTCACCTTTGCCAAAACCTCAAATGCCTCGTCCATTCCAGATGAACCTGACTGCCCTGAACTGCCTGGAGTACCTCCACAAGGCTCAACTGCACACACACTGGCACATGTGATAGCCGTGGGGTTCCTGGAGGGCAAGCCACAGATCCCTTTGCCTGATTGATGGAGAGCAGGACATGGCTACTGCACGCTGGAGTAAAGTGGCCCTGCACGTCTATGGGCGACAGGAGGCCTGACTGCCCTGAGGGGGCTTCATGGGAACCCCAAGCCCTATGTAGGCATGGGTGAGTAAAGCTCGGGCTCCTGCCTCAGCACCTGAATGGGACTGAGGACTTGGTGCCACTGGGGAAGAATCCCTAGATATGCCTCAGCTCTCGCACGGAGACTGGCCTCTCCTGGGGCCACAGGGGTCGGTCCCTGGGGCCCCGTCTTAACTTAAGAGGACACTTCTGCAACTCGAAAAAAAACAGAAAGTTCCCTGCAGGCGGGGAGAGGCCTTGTCTGATTCCCCTGATCTCGGGAGAATTCACCCCTTCCCTCTTGGACCTCAAAAGGCCCTTTCACACCCTTGCTGTGACCCAAGAAGTTCCCCGCCCCTCCCATCCCCACTCCAGAGGAACACCGAGGGTCCTGCCAAGACTCACGAGGAGCCTCGTTTTCCCCTGCTCAGCTCCAGATGAGGGGCCCTTTCCCTGCTCCATCGGGAAAGGTTTCCTGGTTCTCTCCTCACATCCCAAGAGGAGGCCTTCGCACGAGGACAGTCCAGAGGAGACTCAGGCCTCTGGCCAACTTTTCCCAACAACCCCAAATGCCTCGTCCATTCCAGATGAACCTGACGGCCCTGAACTGCCTGGAGTGCCTCACCGAGGCTCGACTGCCGACACAGTGGCATGTGTGATAGCCCTGCGGTACCTCGAGGGCAAGCCACAGATCCCTTTGCCCGTTCAACAAAGAGCTGGCACAGCTGCTGCACACTCGAGTAAAGCGGCCCTGCACCTCTATTGGCGAGACGAGGCCTGACTCCCCTGAGGGGGCTCCAGGGGAACTCCAAGACCTACATCAGCACAGTGAGGAAACCTCAGGCTCCAGCCTCAGAACAAGAGGAAGACTGAGGACCCGGCGACAACTGTGGAGGAATCCCCAGAGGAGCTTCACAACACGCACAGAGACTGGCCTCTCCTTAGGGCACAGAGGCGAGTCCTGGGGTCCCAGATATAACTTGAGATGACCCCGGGGCAACTCAAGAAAAAACTGAACCTTCTCCCCTACAGGCAGTGTGAGGCCCTTGTCCTTGGCAGCGTCTTGGGGGAATTCAGCCCATCCATCTTGGACCTCGAAAGGCTCCGTCACACCCTTGCTGTGACTGAAGAAGTTCCCAGACCCACAAATCCCCACACAAGAGGAACCCCGAGGGTCCCACCGTGACTCAAGAGAAGCCCCGTTTTCCCCTTCTCAGCTTCAGATGAGGGGCCCTTTCTCTGCTCCATCGGAAAAGGGTTCCCTGCGATCCCCTCACATCCCAAGAGGAGGCCCTCACTCGAGGAGAGTTGGGAGGAGCCGCAGGGGTGGGGCCACAGTTCCCCAAGTCCCCCAAATGCCTCGTCCACTCCAGATGCACCTGACTGGCCTGCACTGCCTCGACAGTCAGCGGGAGGCTCAACGCCCCACACACTGACACATGTGAGAGCCCTGGGGTACCTCGAATGCAAACCACTTATCCCTGGGTCCGCTCGACGGGTAGTCAGACACTGTTTCTGCAGTTGGGGAGGAAAGGGGCCATGCACTTTTCCAGGCGAAACCAGGACTGACTCCCCTTTGTGGCTCCAGGGGAAACTCGAGACCTTTGTCAGCACGGTCGAAGCAAGATCAGGCTCTGGCCTCAGCAGCAGACTAGGCCTGAGGACCCAGCAACGACTGGGGAGGAATCCCCAGAGGCGCCTCCCAACTCGCACAGAAACTAGCCTCTACTGAGGCCACAGCGCCAGGTCCCTGGGGTCCCCATCATAAATCGAGAGGTACACGTAATAACTAGTGAGGACACCACCGCAACACGAGAAAAACCTGAAGCTTCTCCCCTGCAGGCAGGATGAGGCACTTGTCTGCTGTGGCATTTCAGAGGAAATCCCCCCTTCCCTATTGGACCTTGAAAGTCTCCTTCACACCCTTGCTGTGACCCAAGAATTTCCCCGCCACATCTGTCCCCACTCGAGAGAAACATCAAGGGTCCCACCACGAATCAAGAGGAGCCCCGTTTTCCCCTGCTCAGCTCCGGATGAGGGGCCCTTTCCCTGCTCCATCTGAAAGGATACCCAGCGCTCGCCTCCCATCCCAGGAGGAGGCTCTTGCAGCAGGAGAGTCAGGAGGAGCTTCAGGGGTTGGGTCACCACTCCCCAAGACCCTCAAATTCCTCGTCCATTACAGATGCACTTGACTGCCCTGCACTGCCTCCACTGTCACGCTGAGCCTCGACTCCCGACACTCTGGCAGGTGTGACAGCCCTGGGGTACCTTGAGGGGAAGCAACAGATCCCTGTGTCCACTCGATGAGAAACAGAACACTGCTGCTGCAGCTGGAGAGGAAACCAGCCCTGCACGTCTTCAGGCGAGATGAAGCCTGACTCCCCCGTGAGGGCCCCAGAAGAGCCACAAGATGTATGTCTGCACAGGCGAGGCAAGCTCAGGCACCGGCCTCAGCACCAGACGAGGTCTGAGGATGCGGCGACAACAGGGGAGGAATCCCCAGAGGAGCCTCACAACTCGCAAGGAGACTGGCCTCTCCTGAGGCCACAGGGGCGGGTCACTTGGGTCCCCGTTGTAAGTCGAGAGGACCCCGCTACAACTCCAGAAAAACCAGAAGCAGCAGGCAGTGTGAGGCCCTTGTCTGCTGTGCCCTCTCGGGGGAAATCACCCCTTCACCCTTGGAACTCGAAAGGCACTTCACACCCTTGGTTTGACCTAAGGAGTACCCTGCCCCACCCGACACTTCTCAAAAGGAAACCTTGGGTCACGCAGAGAATCAGGAGGAGCCCCATTTATCTCTGCTCAGCTCCAGAACAGAAGCCTTTTCCCTGCTCCGTCGGGAAAGGTTTCCTTGCACTCCTCTCACATCCAAAGAAGAGGTGCTTTCACCAGGAGATTCGTGAGGAGTCTCAGGGTTCAGGCCACCATTCCCCAAGACTCCCAAATGCCTCGTCCACTACAGATACAACTGACTGCCCTGCACTGCCTCAACTGTTACCTGAGGCTCAACTCCCGACACACTGGCACGTGTGAGAGCCCTGGTGTACCTCAAGGCAAGCCACAGATCCCTGTGTCCGCTTGATGGGAAGCTGGACACTGCTGCTGCAGCGTGAGAGGAAAGCGGCCGTGCACGACTCCTGGCGAGACAAGGCCTGACTCCCCTGTGGAGGCTCCAGGGGAACCCCAAGATCTATGTGAGCATATGCGAGGCAAGCTCAGGCTCTGTCCTCAGCACCAGATGAGGACTGAGTACCCGGCAACGATTGGGGAGGAATCCTCAGAGGAGCCTTGCAACTCGCATGGAGACTGACCACTCTTGAGACATAGGGGAGGGTCCCTGGGGTCTACATCATAACTCGAGAGGAGCCCGCCTCAACCTGAGAAAAACCAGAAGCGTCTCCCCTGCAGACGTGGTGAAGCCCTTGCCCACTGCGGTGTCTCGGGAGAAATCCCCCCTTCTCTCTTGGACCTCAAAAGGCTCCTTCACACACTTGCTATGACAAAAGAAGTTCCCCTACACACCCGTCCCTACTCGAGAGGAACCCCGAGCGTCCACCCACGACTCAAGAGGAGCCCCGTTTTCGCCTGCTCAGCTCCAGATGAGGGGCCTTTCCCTGCTCCGTTGGGAAAGGGTCCCGGGCACTCCCCTCGCATCCCAAAAGGAGGCGCTCACACCAGGAGAGTCGGGAGGACCATCATTGTTTGGGCCACCATTCCTTAAGACCCCCAAATGCCTCGTCCACTCCATATGCACCTGAGTGCCCTGCACTGTCTTGACGGTCACCCCAAGTTTCGACTATCAACACACGGGCACGAGAGAAACCCGTGGGGTACCTCGAGGGTAAGCCACAGATCTCTTTGTCCACTCGACGGGGAGCCAGACAATGCTGCTGCTGCATCTGGGGAGGAAAGCAGCCATGCATCTCTCCAGGTGAGACGTATCCCGACTCCCCTTCGGGGGCTCCAGATGAACCCCAAGACCTATGTCAGCACAGATGAGGCATTCTCAGGCTTCGGCCTCAGCACCATACGAGGACTGAGAACCCGGCGATGACTGTTGAGGAATATCCAGTGGCGCCTTGAAACTTGCACGGAGACTGGCCTCACTTGAGGCCACAGGGGCGGGTCCCTGTGGTCCCAGTCACAACTTGAGAGGACCCTGCTGCAACTCGAGAAAAACCAGAAGCTTCTGCCCTGCAGGAGGGGTGAGGCCCTTGTCCCCTGCGGCATCTTGTGAGAAATCACCTCTTCCATCTTGGACCTCAAAAGGCTCATTCACACCCTTACTGTGACCCAAGTTTTCCCGGCCACACCCGTCCCCACTCGACAGGAAACCTGAGGGTCCCGCCGCGACTCAAGAGGATCCCTGTTTTCACCTGCTCTGTTCCAGATGAGGCCTTTCCTTGCTCCTTCGTGAAAGGATTCCTGTCGCTCCACTGGCATCCCAAGAGGAGGCGCTCACACCAGGAGAGTAGGGAGGAGCATCAGAGCATCAGGGAGGAGCCACCATTCCCCAAGTCCCCCAAATGCCTCATCTGCTACAGATGCACCTGAGTGCCCTGCACAGCCTCAACTGTCACCCCAAGGCTCGATTGTCACACGACAATCAGGCAAGTGTGACAGCCCTGGGTTACCTGGACTGCAAGCCACAGATTTCTGTGCCTGCTTGACGGGGAGCCGGACACTGCTACTGAGCTGGGGAGGAAAGCGGCCGTGCATGCCTCCAGGCGAGACAAGGCATGACTCCCTTGTGGGCCTCCAGAGGAACCCCAAGACCTAATTCAGCAAAAGCGAGGCAAGCTCAGGCCTGGCCTCAGCATCAGATGAGGACTGAGGACACATTGACGCCTGGGGAGGAATCCCCAGGGTCGCCTGGCAACCTGCTCCAAGACTGCCCTCTCCTGAGGCAACAGCTGCAGGTCCCTGCGGTCCCCTTTGTAACTGAAGAGGACCCTGCCGCAACATGAGAGAAACCGTAAGCTTCTCCACTGCAGGCAGGGTGTGGCCCTTGTCCACTGCGGCATCTCGGGGAAATTCCCCTCTTCCCTCCTGGACCTCGAAAGGCTTCTTCACACCCTAGCTGTGACCCGAGATGTTCCCCGCCCAACTTGTCCCCACTTGAGAAGAATCTCGAAGGTCCCACCTCAGCTCAAGAGGAGCCCCATTTTCCCCTGATGAGCCCCAGATTATGGGCCTTTTTCCTGCTCTGTTGGGAAATGGTTCCCAGCGCTGCCCTGGCATCCCAAGAGGAGGCGCTAGCAACAGGAGAGTAGAGAGGAGACTCAGGGGTCGTTTACCATTCCCTAATACACCAAAATGCCTTCCTTGTCCACTCCGCATGAACCTGACTCCACTGTACTGCCTCGACAGTCACCCCAAGGCTCGACTCCCGACACACTGGCATGTGTGACCCCCCTGGGGTACCTCAAGGGCTAGCCACAGATCCTTGTGTCGGCTCTACGAGGAGCTGGACACTGCTGCTGCAGCTGGGGAAGAAAGCTCCCCTGCACGTCTCCAGGCGAGATGAGGCCTGACTCCCCGGTCGGAGCTCCAGGGTAACCCCAAGACCTATACCACCACTGGAAAGGAAAGCTCAGGCTCCGGCCTCAGCACCAGACGAGGACTGAGGTTCCAGAGACTACTGGGGAGGAATCTCCTGAGGCACCTCACAACTCGGACGGAGACTGGCCTCTCATGAGGCCACATGGGTGGGCTCTGGAGTACAGTGGTAACTCGAGAGGACCCCAGCGCACCTTGAGAAAAACAAGAAGATTCTCTCCTGCAGACATGGTAACAACCTTGTCCGATGCGGCATATGGGTTAAATCATCCCTTCCCTCTTGGACCTCGAAATGGTCCTTCACACCCTTGTTGTGACCCCAAAAGTCTCCACCCCAGCCGACCCCACTCGAGATGCACCCCGAGGGTCCCGCTGTGACTCAAGAGGATCCCCGTTTTCCCCTGCTCAGCTCCAGGTGAGGGGCCCTTTCCCTGCTCCGTCGGGAAAGGGTTCCTGGCACTCCCCTCGCATCCCAAGAGGAGGCACTCGCAAGAGCATATTCGAGAGGAGTCTCAGGGGTCGGGCCAACATACCTCAAGACACCCAAATGCCTCGTCCACTTCAGATGCAACTGACTGTCCTTCACTGCCTCGACTGTCACCCCGAAGCTCGACTCCCAACACACGGGCACCTGTGACAACCCTGGGGTACCTCGAGGGCAAGCCACAGATCACTGTGTCCACTCGACAGGGAGGCAGACACTGCTACTGCAGCTGGGGAGGAAAGTGGCCCTGCACGTCTCCAGGCGAGACGAGGCTTGACTCCACTGTGGGGGCTCTACGGGAACCCCAAGACCTATGTTATCATGGGTGAGGCAATGCTCAGGATCCGGCCTCATCAGCAGACGAGGACAGAGGACCCAGTGACAATGGGGGGAAAATCCCCAGAGGCACCTCACATCTNACTGTGGGGGCTCTATGGGAACCCCAAGACCTATGTTATCATGGGTGAGGCAATGCTCAGGATCCGGCCTCATCAGCAGACGAGGACAGAGGACCCAGTGACAATGGGGGGAAAATCCCCAGAGGCACCTCACATCTCGCACGGAGACGGATCTCTCCTGAGGCCACGGGGGCAGGTCGCTGGGGTGTCCTTCGTAGCTCCAGATGACCCTTCCACAACTCGAGAAAAACCAGAAGCTTCACCCCTGCAGGCGGGGTGAGGATCTTGTCTGCTGCAGCTTCTAGGGGGAAATAACCCCTTCCCTTTTGGACCACGAAAGGCTTCTTTACACCCTTGCTGTGAGTCAAGAAGTTCTCCGCCCAAGACATCACCATTCAACAGACACCCAAATGGTCCTTCGGGGACTGAAAATGAGCCCTGTTTTCCTATGCTCAGCTCCAGTTGAGGGGCCCATTCCTAGCTCCACAAGAAAGGGATCCCGGCTCTCCCCTTGCATCCCAAGAGGAGGTGCTCACACCCGGAGAGTCGGGAGGAGCCTCAAGGGTCTCACCACTCTTGATCAAGGCCCCCAAATGCTTTGTCCTCTCTAGATGAATCTGACTGCCCTGCACTGCCTCAACTGTCACCCCGAGGCTTGACTACTGACACACTGGCACATGTAACAGCCCTTGGTTACCTTGAGGTTAAGCCACTGATCCCTGTATCCGCTCGACAGGGACCCAGACACTGTTGCTACAGTTGGGGAGAAAGTGGTCGTGCACATCTCCAGGCCAGACGAGGCCTTACTCCCCTGTGGTGGCTCTAGGGGAACCCCAAGACCTATGTCAGTAAGGGTGAGGCAAGATCAAGCTCCGGCCTCAGCACCAGATGAGGACTGAGGATCCGACGATGACTGGGCAGGAACCAAAGAGGTGCCTCATAACTCGCACGGAGACTGGCCTCTCCTGAGGCTACAGGGGTGCGTCGCTGGGGTCCCCATCGTAACTCGAGAGGACCCCGCCACAACTAGAGAAAAACCAGAATCTTCACCCCTGCAGGCCGGGTGAGGTCCTTGGCTGCTGCAGTGACACATGGGAAATCACCACTTCACTCTTGGACCTCTAAAGTGTCCTTCACACCCTTGCTTTGACCCAAGAAGTTCCCGCTCCACCCGGGCCCACTAGAGAGCAACCCCAAGAATCCCCCCGACACTCAGGGAAAGCCCCGTTTTCCCCTTCTCAGCTTCAGATGAGGGGCCCTTTGCCTGCTCCATCGGAAAAGGGCTCCCGGCGCTCCCCTCGCATCCCAAGAGGAGGCGCTAGCACCAGGAGAGTCAGGAGGAGCCGCAGGGGTGGGGCCACAATTCCCCAAGACCCCCAAATGCCTCGTCCACTCCAGATGCACCTGACTGCCCTGTACTGCCTCGACAGTCAGCCGGAGGCTCGACTCCCGATACACTGGCTCGTGTGACAGTCCTGGAGTACCTCGAGGGCAAACCATAGATCAGTATGTCCTCTGGATGGGGAGCTGGGCACTGCTGCTGCAGCTGGGCAGGAAAGCGGCTGTGCATGTCTCCATGAGCGACAAGGCCTGACTCTCCTTTGGGGTCTTCAGTGCATCCCCAAGACCTATGTCAGCACGGGCGAGGCAAGATCAGGATCCTTCATCTGCACCAGATGAGGCGGACCTGGGGACAACTGGGGAGAAATCCCCAGAGGCACCTCACAACTCGTAATGGGACTGCCCTCTCCTGGGTCCACAGGGACGGGCTCCGGGGATCCCCGTCATAATTTGAGAGGACCCCACCTCAACTCGAGACAAACCATAAGGTTCTCCCTGGAAGGCTGGGTGAGGCCCTTGTCCACTGTGCCGTCTCTGGGGAAATCCCCCCTTCACTCTTGGTCCTTGAAAGGCTACTTCACACTCTTGCTGTGACCCAAGATGTTCCACGTCCCCCAGTCCCCACTCGAGAGGAACCCGTAGTGTCCTGCCTCGACTCAAGAAGAGCCCCATATTCCCCTGCTCAGCTCTAGATGAGGATCCCTTTCCCTGCTCCATCAGGAAAGTGTTCCTGGCGCTCTGCTCCCATCCCAAGAGGAGGCGATCCCACCAGGACAGTCAGAAGGAGACACAGTGGTTGGGCCACCATTCCCCAAGACCCACAAATGCCACGTTCGCTTCAGATTCACCTGACTGCCCTGCACTGCCTCGACTGTCATCCCGGGGCTCGACTCCCGACACACTGTCACTTGTGACAGCCCTGGGGTACCTCGAAGGTAAGTCACACATCCCTGTGTTTGCTCTCTGGGAAGCCGTACACTGCTGCTGCAGCTGAGGAGGTAATCGGCCATGCCCGTCTCCAGGTGAGATGTGGCCTGACTCCCCTGTGGGGGCTGCAGGGTAACCCAAGACCTATGTCAGCAAGGACGAGGCAAGCTCAGGCTTCAGCCTCAGTGCCAGACGAGGAGTCAGGACCTGGTGACAACTGGGGAGGAATCCCCAGAGTCACTTCGCAACTCGGACAGAGACTGGCCTCTCCTGAGGTCACAAGGGAGGGTTCCTGGGGTCCCCGGCTTAACTCGAGAGGACCCTGCCGCAACTCGAGAAAAACCAGAAGCTTCTCCCCTGCAGGCAGGGTGAGGCCCTAGTCCGCTGGGGCGTCTTGGGGGAAATCCCCCCTTCCCTCTTGGACCTCAAAAGGCTTCTTTCCACCCTTGCCATGACCCGAGAAGTTCCCTGCCCCACCTATCCCCAATCGAACGGAACTCCGAGGGTCCTGCCATGACTCAAGAGGAGCCCCATTTTCCCCTGCTCAACTCTAGATGAGAAACCATTTCCCTGCTCCTTCAGGATAGGTTGCTGGCGCTCCCCTGGCCTCCCAAGAAGAGAGCCTCGCACCAGGAGAGTCAGGAGGAGCGTCAGGAGTCGTGCCACGACTCCCCAAGACGCCCAAATGCCTCGTCCACTCCAGATGCAACTGACTGCCCTGCACTGCATCAACTATCACCCCGAGGCTTGATTCCCGACACACTGGCACGTGTGACAGCCCGGGGGTACCTCAAGGGCAAGCCACAGATCTCTGTGACTGCCTGACGGGGAGACAGACACCGCTGCTGCCACTGGGGAGGAAAACGGCCTTGTATGTCTTCAAGTGAGACGAGGACTGACTCCCCTGTTTGGCTCCAGGGGAACCACAAGACATAATACAGCACAAGCAAGGCAAGCTCAGGCCCAGCCTCAGCACCAGACGAGGTCTCAGGACACGGTGACGCCTGGGGAGGAATCCAAGAGTCACCATGACGACTGGGAAGGAATCCCCAGAGTTGCCTCGTCACTCACTCTGAGACTGGCCTCTCCTAAGGCCACAGCAGTGGGTCCCAGGGGTCCCCGTCATAACTCGAGAGGACTCCACCGCAACACGAGAGAAACCGTAAGCTTCTCCTCTGCAGGCGGGGTGAGGCCTTTGTCAGCTGCGGCGTCTTGGGGGAATTCCACCCTTCCATCTTGGAATTCAAAAGACTCTTTCACACCCTAGCTGTGACCCAAGGAGTTCCCCGCCACAACCATCCCCACTTGAGAGGAACCTTGAAGGTCCCACCGGGACTCAAGAGGAGCCCTGTTTCCACTGATGAGCCCCAGATGATGGACCTTTTCCCTGCTCCATTGGGAAAGGGTTCGTGGCACTCCCCTCACATCCCAAGAGGAGGCGCTAGCAACAGGAGAGTCGGAAGGAGACTCAGGAGTCCTTTACCATTCCCCAATATACCTAAATGCCTCATCAACTCCACATGAACCTGACTCCCCTGTACTGATTCGACAGTCACCCCGAGGCTCAACTCCCGACACACTGGCACCTGTGACAACCCTGGGGATCCTCGAGGGCAAGCCACAGATCCCTGTGTCCTCTCGATTGGGAGGCGGACACTGCTGCTGTAGCTGGGAAGGAAAGCAGCCATGCAGGTCTCCAGGCAAGACAAGGCTTGACTCCCATGTGTGGGCTCTAGGGGAATACCGAGACCTATGTCAGCATGGGTGAGGGAAACTCAGGATCTGGCCTCATCACCAGACAAGGACAGGAGACCCAGCAACAACTAGGGAAAAATCCCCAAGGCGTCTTGCAACTCGCATGGAGACGGACCTCTCCTGAGGCCACAGGGGCAGGTTACTGGGGTCCCCATCATAACTCGAGACAACCCCGCCACAACTCAAGAAAAACCTGAAGCTTCACCCCTGCAGGTGGGGTGAAGATCTTGTCTGCTGAAGCTTCTCGGGGGAAATCACCCCTTCCCTCTTGGACCTCGAAAGGCTTCTTCACACTCTTGCTGTGACTCAAGAAGTTCCCCGCCCCAGCCGTCCACACTAGACAGAAACCCAAAAGGTCCCGCCTGGACTGAAAATGAGCCCTGTTTTCACCTGCTCATCTCCATTTGAGGGGCCTTTTCCCTGCTCCTTGGGAAAGGGATCCTGGCGCTCCCCTCGCATCCCAAGAGGAGGCGCTCACACCAGGAGAGTCAAGTGGAGCCTCAGTGGTCGCGCCACTCTTGACCAAGACAACCAAAGGCTTCGTCCTCTCCAGATGAATCTGACTGCCCTGCGCTGCCTCGACTGTCACCCCGAGGCTCGACTCCTGACACAGTGGCACGTGTAACAGCCCTTGGTTACCTTGAGGTCAAGCCACTGCTTGATCAGAGGCTTCTCCCCTTCAGGGAGAGTGAGTCCCTTGTTGGCTGCAACATTTCAGGTAAAATCAACCCTTTCCTCTTGGACCTCGAAAGGCTCCTTCATACACTTGTTGTGACTTAGGAAGTTCCCCGCCCCCAAATCCCCACGAGACAGAAACCGAAAGGGTCCCGCCTCGCCACAAGAGGAGTCCCGTTTTCCCCTGCTGAGCTCCAGATGAGGGGCCCTTTCCCTGCAACATCGGGAAAGGTTTTCCGGCTCTCCCTTCGCATCCCAAGATGTGGCCTTGCATGAGGAGAGTCGGGAGGAGCCTCAGGATTCCGACTAAAATACCCCAAGATCCCCAAATGCCTCGTCCACTCCAGATGAACTGCAGTTGGGAAGGAAAGTGGCCATGCACGACTCCAGTCAAGACGAGGCCTGACTCCCCTCTGCAGGCTCCAGGGGAAGCCCAATAAAAATGTCAGCACGGGCGAGGTAATCTCAGGCTGCAGCCTCAGCACCAGAAGAGGACTGAGGACTTGGTGCCACTAGGAAAGAATCACCAGTTGTGCCTCGACCGTCGCACAGAGACTGCCCTATCCTGGGGCCAGAGGAGTGGATCACTGTGGTCCCCATTGTAACTCGAGAGGACCCTGCCACAGCTCGAGAAAAACCAAAAGCTTCACCCTTGCAGGCAGAGTGAGGCCCTTGTCCACTGTGGCGTCCAGGGGGAATCACCCGTTCCCTCTTGGACCTCGAAATGCTCTTTCACACCCTTTCTGTGACCCAAGAAGTTCCCCGCCCCACACGTCCCCACTCGATAGGAGGGCCGAGGGTCCCGCCTCGACTCAAGAGGACCTCCATTTTCCCATGCTCAGCTCCAGATGAGGGGCCCTTTCCCTGCTCCATCGGGAATGGGTTCCCGGCTCTTCCCTGCATCCCAAGAGGAGGCACTCACACCAGACGAGGCCAGAGAAGCCTAAGCCGTCTGGTCACATTTCTGCAAGGCCCCCAAATGCTTAGTCCACTCCAGATGAATCTGAGTGTCCTGCACTGCCTCGACTGTCAATCTGAGGCTCGACTCCACACACTGGCACGTGTGATAGCCCTGCGGTACCTCGAGGTCAAGCCACTGATCCCTGTATCCGCTCGACAGGGACCCAGACACTGTTGCTGCAGTTGGGGAGGAAAGCAGCTGTGCACGTCCCCAGGGGAGACGAGGCCTGACTCTCCTATGGGGGCTCCAGGGGAACCCCAGGACCTATGTCAGCTTGGGCATGGCAAGCACATGCTCGGACCTCAGCACCAGACGAGGACTGAGGACCCGGCGACGTCTTGAGAGGAATCCCCACAGGGGCTTCCCAATTCGCATGGAAACTGTCCTCTCCTGAGGCCACAGATCTGGGTCCCTTGCGTCTCTGTTGTAACTAGATAGGACCAAGCCGCAACTGGAGAAAAACCAGAAGCTTCTCCCCTGCAGGGAGGGTGAGTCCCTTGTCTGCTGCAGCATCTCGGGGGAAATCACATTTTCCCTCTTGCACCTCGAAAGGCTCCTTCATACACTTGTTGTGACCTAGGAAGTTCCCTGACCCAATCGTCCTCACTCGAGAGGAACCACAAGGGTCCCGCCGCAACTCAAGAGGAGCCCCATTTTGCCCAGCTAAGCTCCAGATGAGGGGCCCTTTCCCTGCTCCATCGGGAAAGGTTTTCCGGGACTACACTCTCATCCCATGAGGTGGCCTCAAATAAGGAGAGTTGGGAGGAGCCTCAGGTGGCCGACCAACATTATTCAAGACCCCCAAAAGCCTCGTCCACTGCAGATGAACATGACTGCCCTGCACTGTCTCGACTCTCACCCCAAGGCTTGACATCCAACACACTGGCATGTGAGACATGCCTAGAGTCCCTTGATGGCAAGCAACTGATCCCTGTTTCTGCTTTACAGGGAGGCGGACACTGCCACTACAGTTGGGGAAGAAAGAGGCCATGCAAGTCTCCAGGCGAGAAGAGGCCTGACTCCCTCATGGGGGCTCCAGAGTAACCTCAAGTCATATGAAAGCATGTGAGAGAAAATCTCAGGATCCGACTTCAGCACCAGACGAGAACGGAGTACCTGGAGATGACTGGGGAGGAATCCCCAGAGGCGCCTCGCAACTCCCAATGAGAATGGCCTCTTGTGAGGATACAGGGGCGGGTCCCTGGTGTCCCCATTGTAACTCTAGAGGACCCCGTCACAACTCGAGAATAACCAGAAGCTTCTCCCANATTTTCCCTCTTGCACCTCGAAAGGCTCCTTCATACACTTGTTGTGACCTAGGAAGTTCCCTGACCCAATCGTCCTCACTCGAGAGGAACCACAAGGGTCCCGCCGCAACTCAAGAGGAGCCCCATTTTGCCCAGCTAAGCTCCAGATGAGGGGCCCTTTCCCTGCTCCATCGGGAAAGGTTTTCCGGGACTACACTCTCATCCCATGAGGTGGCCTCAAATAAGGAGAGTTGGGAGGAGCCTCAGGTGGCCGACCAACATTATTCAAGACCCCCAAAAGCCTCGTCCACTGCAGATGAACATGACTGCCCTGCACTGTCTCGACTCTCACCCCAAGGCTTGACATCCAACACACTGGCATGTGAGACATGCCTAGAGTCCCTTGATGGCAAGCAACTGATCCCTGTTTCTGCTTTACAGGGAGGCGGACACTGCCACTACAGTTGGGGAAGAAAGAGGCCATGCAAGTCTCCAGGCGAGAAGAGGCCTGACTCCCTCATGGGGGCTCCAGAGTAACCTCAAGTCATATGAAAGCATGTGAGAGAAAATCTCAGGATCCGACTTCAGCACCAGACGAGAACGGAGTACCTGGAGATGACTGGGGAGGAATCCCCAGAGGCGCCTCGCAACTCCCAATGAGAATGGCCTCTTGTGAGGATACAGGGGCGGGTCCCTGGTGTCCCCATTGTAACTCTAGAGGACCCCGTCACAACTCGAGAATAACCAGAAGCTTCTCCCATGCAGGCGTGCTGTTGCCCTTGTTCCAAGGCATCTCAGGTGAATTCATCCCGTCCCAGGTGGACCTGGAAAGGCTCCTACACACCCTTGCTGTGAACCAATAAGTTCCCCCCCACCCGTCCCCACTCGAGAGGGACCCCAAGGGTCCTGCGAAGACTCAAGAGGAGCCCCGTTTTCCCCTGCTGAGCTACAGATGATGGGCCCTTTCCGTGCTCCATCGGGAAAGGTTTTGTGGTGTTCCCCTTGCATTCCGAGAGCAGGAGCTCGCACCTGGAAAGTCGGGACGATTCTCACAGGTTGGACCACCATTCCCCAAGACCCCCAAATGCCTCGTCCCCTTCAGATGAACCTGACTGCCCTGCACTGCCTCGACTGTAACCTCGAGGCTCGATTCCGGCACACTTGCACTGTGACAACCCTAGGGTACCTCGAGCGCAAGACATAGATCCCTGTATCCGCTCGACAGGGACCCGGTCACTTTTACTGTAGTTGGGAAGGAAAGCAGCCGTGCATGTATCCTATCCATTCGAGACGAGGCCTGACTCCCCTCTGCGGGCTCCAGGGGAAGCCCAATACAAATGTCAGCACGGGCGAGGCAATCTCAGGCTGCCACCACAGCACCAGAAGTGGAATGAGGACTTGGCGCCACTGGGGAGAAATCCCCAGTTTTGCCTCGCCCCTCGCACGAACACTGGCCTATTCTGGGGCCAAAGGGGCGGATCCCTGTTGTTGCCATCGTAACTGGAGAGAACACCTCTGCAACTCCAGAAAAACCAGAAGTTTCACCCTTGCAGGCGGAGTGAGGTCCTTGTCCACTGCGGCGTCCAGGGGAAATCACCCGTTCCTTCTTGGACCTCGAAATACTCTTTCACACCCTTGCTGTGACACAAGACATTCCCCGCCCCACAGGTCCCCACTTGATAGGACCGCCGAAGGTCCTTCCACGACTCAAGAGGATCTCCGTTTTTCTGTGCTCAGCTCCAGATGAGGGGCCCTTTCCATGCTCCATCGGGAAAGATTTCCCGGTTCTGCCCTGGCATCCCAAGAGGAGGCCCTCACAACAGGTGAGTCCAGAGAAGCCTCAGGCATCGGCTCACATTTCTGCAAGATCCGCAAATGCTTAGTCCACTCCAGATGAATCTGACTGTCCTGCACTGCCTCGACTTCACCCCAAGGCTCGACTCTGGCACACTGGCACGTGTGATAGCCCTGGGGTACCTCGAGGTCAAGGCGTTGATCCCTGTAACCGCTCCACAGGGACCCGAACACTGTTGTTGCAGCTGGGGAGGACAGTGGCTGTGCACATACCCAGGCGAGATGAGGCCTGACTCCCCTATGGGGCCTCCAGGGGAATCCCAAGACCTATGTCAGCATGGGCGATTCAAGCACAGGCTCCGGCCTCAGAACAAGACGAGGACTGAGGACCCAGCGACGACTTGGGAGGAATCCCCACAAGTGCCTCACAACTCGCATGTAGACTGGCCTCTCCTGAGGATACAGGAGCGGGTCACTGGAGTCCCCGAAGTAACTTGAGAGGACACCACCGCAATTCGAGTAAAACTGGAAGCTTCTCCCCTGCAGGCGTGGTGTGGCCATTGTCCACATCGGCATCTCAGAGGAATTCACCCCTTCCCTCGTGGACCTTGAAAGGCTCATTCACACCCTTGCTGTGACCCAAGAGGTTTCCTGACCTCCCCGTCCCCACGAGACAGGAACCCCAAGGGTCCCACCTCAACTCAAGAGGAGCCCCGTTTTCCCCTGGTGAGCTCCAGATGAGGGGCCATTTCCCTGCTCCATTGGGAAAGGTTTCGCGGTGTTCCCCTCACATCCCAAGAGGAGGTGCTCACACCTGGAAAGTCGGGAGGAGTCTCACAGGTTAGGCCACCATTCCCCAAGACCCCCAAATGCCTCGTCCCCTTCAGATCAACCTGACTGCCCTGCACTGCCTCGACTGTAACCCTGAGGCTCGACTCCAGCACATTGGCAAGTGTGACAGCCTTAGGGTACCTCAAGCGCAAGCCATAGATCCCTTTATCCGCTCGACAGGGAAACGGACACTGCTACTGCATTTGGGAAGGGAAGCGGCCGTGCACTTCTCCAGTCGAGACGAGCCGTGACTCCCCTCTGCAGGCTCTAGGGGAAGGCCAATACAAATGACAGCATGGTCGATACAATCTCAGGCTGCAGCCTGAGCACCAGAAGGGGACTGAGGACTTGGCACCACTGGGGAAGAATCCCTAGATGTGCTTTGCCCCCTGAATGGAGACTGGCCTATCCTGGGGCAATAGGGGCAGATCCCTGTGTTCACCTTCATAACTCGACAGACCCCCGCCAGAAGTCGAGAAAAACCAGAAGCTTCACCCTTGCAGGCGGAGTGAGAACCTTGTCCGCTGCTGAGTCCCGGGGGAAATCACCCGTTCCCTCTTGGACCTCAAAATGCTCTTTCACACCCTTGCTGCGTCCCAAAAACTTCCCCGCCCCACACGTCCCCACTCGAGAGGACCACCGAGGGTCCAGCTGCGACTCAAAAGGAGCTCCATTTTCCCATGCTCAGCTCCAGATGAGAGGCCATTTCCCTGCTCCATCTGGAAAAGGTTCCAGGCTCTTCCCTCGCATACCAAGAGGGGACACTTAAACCAGGCGAGTCCAGAGAAGCCTCAGGAGTCAGGTCACATTTCTGCAAGACCCCCAAATGCCTAGTCCACTCCAGATGAATCTGACTGAACTGCACTTACTCGACTGTCTCCCCGAGGCTCGACTCCGGCAAACTGGAACATGTGATAGCCCTCGGATACCTAGATATCAAGTCACTGATCCCTGTATCCACTCGACAGGGACCCGAAACTGTTGCTGCAGTTGGGGAGGAAAGCGGCTGTGCACATCCCAAGGTGAGACGAGGCCTGACTCCGCTATGGGGGCTCCAGGGGAACCCCAAGACCTATGTCTTCATGGGCGAGGCAAGCACAGGCTCCGGCCTCAGCACGAGACGAACACTGAGGACACGGCGACATGTTAGGAGGAATCTCCAAAGGTGTCTCTCAATTCGCATGGAGACTGGCCTCTCCTGAGGCCACAGGGGCGGGTGTCTGGGGTTCCCATCCGAACTCGAGAGGACCCTGCCACAACTCGAGAAAAACCAGAGGTTTCTCCCCTGCAAGGAGGGTGAATCCCTTGTCCCCTGCAGCATCTCTGGGGAAATCACCCCTTCCCTCTTGGACCTCAAAAGGCTCCTTCATACCCTTGTTGTGACCTAAGAAGATCCCTGCCCCATCCGTCCCCACTCGAGAGAAACCCCGAGGGTCCTGTGAATTAAGAGGAGCCCCATTTTCCCCGGCTGAGGTCCAGATGAGGGGCCCTTTCCCTGCTCCATTGGGAAAGGTTTTCCGGCACTCCCCTCGCATCCCAAGAGGTAGCTTCTCATCCAGAGCACCTGGAGGAGCCTAAGGTGTCCGACCACCACACCAAAAGATCACCAAATGCCTCGTCCACTCCAAATGAACATGACTGCCCTGCACTCTCTCGACTGACACCTCAAGGCTCGACTCCCAACACACTGGCACGTGAGAGGGCCCTGGAGTACCTCGATGGCAGACCACAGATAACTGTGTACGCTTTATGGGGAGCCGGACACTGCCGCTGCAGTTGAGGAAGAAGGAGGCCATGCAAGTCTCCAGGCGAGAGGAGGCCTGACTTCCCTTGGGGGCTCCAGAGTAATCTAAAACCTATGAAAGCATGAGCGAGGAAATCTCAGGCTCCGACCTCAGCACCAGAGCAGGACTGAGGACCCGGCAATGTCTGGGGAGGAATTTCCAGAGCCGCCTGGCAACTCCCACTGAGAATGGCCTATCCTGAGGATACAGAGGCAGGTCCTTGGGGTTTCGGTCTTAACTCGAGAGGACCCCACCGCAACTTGAGAAAAACCAGAAGCTTCTCCCCTGCAGGCATGGTTTGGCCCTTGTCCACGTCGACATCTCAGGGGAATTCACCCTGTCCCTCTTGGACCTCAAAAGGCTCCTTCACACCCTTGCTATGACCCAAGAAGTTCCCGCCACTCCCATCCCCACTCGAGATGAACCCTGAGGATCCCACCAAAACTGAAGAGGAGTCCCGTTTTGCCCTGCTGAGCTTCAGATGAGGGGCCCTTTCCGTGCTCTTTCGGTAAAGTTTTGCGGTGTTTCCCTCACATCCCAAGAGGAGGTGCTCATACCTGGATAGTTGGGAGGTGTCTCACAGGTTGGGCCACCATTTCCCAAGACCCTCAAATGCCTTGCCCACTCCCGATGAACCTGAATGCACTGCACTTCCTCGACTGTCACCCCGAGGCTCCACTCTGGCACACTGGCACGTGAGACAGCCCTGGGTTACCTCAAGGGCAAGCCACAGATCCCTGTGTCCGCTCGAAGGGGTGCTGGACACTTCTGCTGCAGATGGGGAGGAAAGCGGCTGTGAACGTCTCCAGGCGAGACGAGGCCTGACTCCCCTGTGGGAGCTCCAGGGGAACCCCAAGACTTAGGTCAGCATGGGCGAGGCAAGCTCAGGCTGCGGGCTCAGCATCGGATGAAGCCTGGGGATCTGGCGCCGATTGGGGAGGAATACGCAGTGGCAACTCCAACTGAGACTGGCCTCTCCAGAGGCCACAGAGGCGGGTGCCTGGGGTCCCCGTCATAACTCGAAAGGACCCCGTTGCAACTCAGGAAAAACCAGAAGCTTCTCCCTTTCAGGCGGAGTGAGGCCCTTGTCCAGTGCGGAGGCTCAGGCAAAATAAACCCTTCCCTCTTGGACCTCTAAATGCTCCTTTACACCCTTGCTGTGACCCAAGAAGTTCCCCGCCCCACCCATCCCCACTCGAGAGGACCGCCGAGGGTCCTGCCGCGACTCAAGAGGAGCTCTGTTTTCCCCTGCTGAGCTGCAGATGAGGGTCCCTTTCCCTGCTCCATTAGGAATGGGTTCCCGGCTCTCCCCTTACATCCCAAGAGGAGGCCTTCACAGCAGGCGAGTCTAGAGGAGCCTCGTGCCTCTGGTCACATTTGCCAAAAACCCCAAATGCCTCGTCCATTCCAGATGAACCTGACTGCCCTTAACTGCCTGGAGTACCTCCCCGAGGCTCGACTGCCGACACACTGGCACGTGTGATAGCCCTGGGGTTCCTCGAGGGCAATCCACAGATCCCTTTGCCCGTTCGATGGAGAGCAGGACACGGCTGCTACACCCTGGAGTAAAGTGACCCTGCAAGTCTACGGGTGAGACGAGGCCTGACTCCCCTGAAGGTGCTCCATGGGAACCCAAAGACCTACGTAGGCACGGGTGAGTAAAGCTCAGGCTCCGGCCTCAGCACTAGACGAGGTCTGAAGACACGGCGACGACAGGGGAGCAATCCCCAGAGGAGCCTCGCAACTCGCAAGGAGACTGGCCTCTCCTGAGGCCACAGGGACGGGTCCCTGGAGTCCCCGTCATAAGTCGAGAGGACCCCGCTGCAACTCGAGAAAAACCAGAAGCAGCAGGCGGGGTGAGGCCCTTGTCTGCTGTACCATCTCGGGGGAAATCACCCCTTCACTCTTGGAACTCGAAAGGCTCCTTCACACCCTTGCTTTGACCTAAGGAGTACCCTGCCCCACCCGACACTTCTCGAGAGGAAACCATGGGTCACGCAGAGAATCAAGAGGAGCCCCATTATCCTCTGCTCAGCTCCAGAACAGAAGCCTTTTCCCTGCTCCGTCGGGAAAGGTTTCCTTGCACTCCTCTCACATCCAAAGAAGAGGTGCTTTCACCAGGAGATTCAGGAGGAGCCTCAGGGGTCGGGCCACCATTCCCCAAGACTCCCAAATGCCTCGTCCACTACAGATGCAACTAACTGCCCTGCACTGCCTCAACTGTCACGTGAGGCTCAACTCCTGACACACTGGCACGTGTGAGAGCCCTGGGGTACCTCGAGGCAAGCCACAGATCCCTGTGTCCGCTTGACGGGGAGCCAGACACTCCTGCTGCAGTGTGAGAGGAAAGCGGCCACGCACGACTCCTGGCGAGACAAGGCCTGACTCCCCTGTGGAGGCTCCAGGGGAACCCCAAGACCTATGTCAGCACATGTGAGGCAAGCTCAGGCTCTGTCCTCAGCACCAGATGAGGCCGGAGTATCCGGCAAAGACTGGGGAGAAATCCTCAAAGGAGCCTTGCGACTCGCAGGGAGTCTGGCCTCTCCTGAGACATAGGGGAGGGTCCCTGGGGTCTACGTCATAATTCGAGAGGACCCCGCCTCAACCCGAGAAAAATCAGAAGCTTCTCCCCTGCAGACGGGGTGAAGCCCTTGTCTGCTGCGGTGTCTCGGGAGAAATCCCCCCTCTCACTTGGACCACAAAAGGCTCCTTCACACACTTGCTCTGACAAAAGAAGTTCCCCTACACACCTGTCCCCACTCGAGAGGAGCCCGAGCGTCCCACTGCAACTCTAGAGGAGCCCCGTTTTCACCTGCTCAGCTCCAGATGAGGGGCCTTTCCCTGCTCCATGAGGAAAGGGTCCTGGGGACTCCCCTCTCATCCCAAAAGAAGGTGCTAACATCAGTGGGAGGACCATCAGTGGTTGGGCTACCATTCCTTAAGACCCCCAAATGCCTCCTCCACTCCATATTCACCTGACTGCCCTGCACTGTCTGGACGGTCACCCCAGGTTTCGACTACCAACACACTGGCACGTGAGACAGCCGTGGGGTACCTCGAGGGCAAGCTACAGATCTCTTTGTGTGCTCGAAGGGGAGCCGGACACTGCTGCTGCAGCTGGGGAGGAAAGCGGCCATGCATGTCTCCAGGCGAGACATATCCTGACTCCCCTTTCAGGGCTCCAGGGGAACCCCAAGACCTATGTCGGCACGGACGAGGCATTCTCAGGCTTCGGCCTCAGCACCATACGAGGACTGAGAACCCGGCGACGACTGGTGAGAAATCCCCAGTGGCTCCTTGAAAGTTGCACGGAGACTGGCCTCTCTTGAGGACAGAGGGGCGGGTCCCTGTGGTCCCAGTCGCAACTCGAGAGGACCCCGCTGCAACTCGAGAAAAACCAGAAGCTTCTGCCCTGCAGGCGTGGTGAGGCCCTTGTCCGCTGCGGCGTCTTGTAGGAAATCACCTCTTCCATCTTGGACCTCAAAAGGGTCATTCACACCCTTACTGTGACCCAAGAATGTCCCCGCCCCACCCGTCCCCACTCGACAGGTACCCTGAGGGCCCTGCCCCAACTCAAGAGAATCCCTGTTTTCACCTGTTCTGCTCCAGATGAGAAGGCCTTTCCTTGCTCCTTCGGGAAAGTATTCCTGGCACTCCACTGGCATCCCAAGAGGAGGTGCTCACACCAGGAGAGTAGGGAGGAGCATCAGAGGTAGGGCCACCATTCCCCAATTCCCCCAAATGCCTCGTCCACTACAGATGCACCTGAGTGCCCTGCAAAGCTTCAACTGTCACCCCGAGGCTCGACACCCGACAATCAGGCAAGTGTGACATCCCTGGGGTACCTGGACTGCAAGCCACAGATTACTGTGCCCACTCGAAAGGGAGCCGGACACTGCTGCTGAGCTGGGGAGGAAAGCAGCCATGCACACCTCCAGGCAAGACAAGGCATGACTGTCTTGTGTGCCTCCAGGGGAACCACAAGACCTAATTCAGCAAAAGCGAGGCAAGCTCAGGCCCGGCCTCAGCATCAGACGAAGACTGAGGACACACTGATGCCTGGGGAGGAATCCCCAGAGTCGCCTGGCAACTCGCTCCAAGACTGCCCTCTCGTGAGGCCACAGTGCCGGGTCCCTGGGGTCTCAAGAGGACCCTGCCATAACACAAGAGAAACTATAAGCTTCTCCCCTGCAGGCGGGGTGAGGCCCTTGTCAGCTGCAGCATCTTGGGGGTATTCCCCCCTTCCTTCCTCGACCTCGAAAAACTCCTTCGCACCCTAGCTGTGACCCAAGATGTTCCCCGCCCCCCTTGTCCCCACTTGAGAAGAACCTCGAAGGACCCGCTGCAACTCAAGAGGAGCATCGTTTTCCCCTGATGAGCCCCAGATGATGGGCCTTTTCCCTGCTCCGTTGGGAAAGGGTTCGCGGTGCTGCCCTCCCATCCCAAGAGGAGGCGCTAGCAACAGGAGAGTCGAGAGGAGACTCAGGGGTCGTTTATCATTCCCCAATACAATAAAATGCCTCGTTCACTCCACATGAACCTGACTCCACTGTACTGCCTCGACAGTCACCCCAAGGCTCAACTCCTGACACACTGACACGTGTGACCCCCCTGGGGTACCTCAAGGACTAGCCACAGATCCTTGTGTCGGCTCTACGGGGAGCCAGACACTGCTGCTGAAGCTGGGGAGGAAAGCTCCCGTGCACGTCTCCAGGCGAGATGAGGGCTGAACCCCCTGTCGGAGCTCCAGGGGAACCCCAAGACCTATGCCACCACTGGAAAGGAAAGCTCAGGCTCCGGCCTCAGTACCAGACGAGGACTGAGGTCCCAGAGACTACTGGGGAGGAATCACCTGAGGCACCTCGCAGCTTGCACGGAGACTGGCCTCGCATGAGGCCACACAGGCGGGCTCTGGGGTACTGTGGTAACTCGAGAGGACCCCAGCACAACTTGAGAAAAACAAGATTCTCTCCTGCAGGCAGGGTGACACCCTTGTCCGATGCGGCATACGGGTTAAATCACCCCTTCCCTCTTGGACCTCGAAAGGGTCCTTCACAACCTTGCTGTGACCCAAAAAGTACCCTACCCCAGCTGACCCTATACCAGTGGCACCCCGAGGGTCCTGCCACGACTCAAGAGGATCCCCATTTTCCCCTGCTCAGCTCCAGATGAGGGGTCCTTTCCCTGCTCCATCGGGAAAGGTTTCCTGGCACTCTCCTCGCATCCCAAGAGGAGGCACTCGCAAGAGCAGATTCGAGGGGAGCCTCGGGGGTCGGGCCAACATACCTCAAGACACCCAAATGCCTCGTCCACTTCACATGCAACTGACTGTCCTGCACTTCCTCGAGTGTCACCCCGAGGCTCGACTCCCGACACTCGGGCACCTGTGACAACCCTGGGGAATCTCGAGGGCAAGCCACAGATCACTGTGTCCACTCGACGTGGGGGCAGACTCTGCTACTGCAGCTGGGGAGGAAAGTGGCCCTGCACGTCTCCAGGCGAGACAAGGCTTGACTCCCGTGTGGGGGCTCTTTGGTAACCCCAAGACCTATGTCATCACGGGTGAGGCAAGCTCAGGATCCGGCCTCATCAGCAGACGAGGACAGAGGACCCGGTGACAACGGGGGAGAAATCCCCAGAGGCACCTCACATCTCACACGGAGACGGATCTCTCCTGAGGCGATGGGGGCAGGTCACTGGGGTGCCCTTTGTAACTCCAGACGACTCCGCCACAACTCGAGAAAAACCAGATGCTTCATCCCTGCAGGCGCGCTGAGGATCTTGCCCACTGCAGCTTCTAGGGGGAAATTACCCCTTCCCTCTTGGACCATGTAAGGCTTCTTCACACCCTTGCTGTGACTCAAGAAGTTCTCCACCCAAGACATCACCATTCAACAGAAACCCAAAGGGTCCTGCCGGGACTGAAAATGAGCCCTGTTTTCCCATGCTCAGCTCCAGTTGAGGTACCCATTCCCTGCTCCTCAGGAAAGGGATCCCAGCGCTCCCCTCACATCACAAGAGGAGGCGCTCCCACCAGGAAAGTCGGGAGGAGCCTCAGGGGTCGCACCACTAAAGACCAAGGCCCCCAAATGCTTCGTCCTCTCTAGATGAATCTGACTGCCCTGCACTGCCTCAACTGTCATCCTGAGGCTCGACTCCTGACACACTGGCACGTGTAACAGCCCTTGGTTACCTTGAGGTCAAGCCACTACTTGACAAGAGGCTTCTCTGCTTCAGGGAGGGTGAGACCCTTGACTGCTTCAGCATCTCGGGGAAAATCACCCCTTCCCTCTTGGACCTCGAAAGGCTCCTTCATACCCTTGTTGTGACCTAGGAAGTTCCCCGCCCCAAAAGTCCCCACTCGATAGGAACCGTGACAGTCCCGCCCAGATTCAAGAGGAGCCCCGTTTTCCCCTGCTGAGCTCCAGATGAGGGGCCCTTTCCCTGCAACATCGGGAAAGGTTTTCTGGAGCTCCCCACGAGTCCCAAGAGGTGACCTCGCATCAGAAGAGTCGGGAGGCGCATCAGGAATCCGAACAACATTACCCAAGTCCCCAAATGCCTCGTCCACTCCAGATGAACTGCAGTTGGGAAGGAAAGCGGCCGTGCACGTTTCCAGTCGAGACGAGGCCTGACTCCCCTCTACGGGAACCAGGGGAAGCCCAATAAAAATGTCAGCACGGGTGAGGCAATCTCAGGCTGCAGCCTCAGCACCAGAAGAGGACTGAAGACTTGGCACCACTGGGAAGGAATCCCCAGTTATGCCTCGACCCGCGCACAGAGACTGGCCTATCCTGGGGCCACAGGAGCGGATCTCCTGTGGTCCCCATCGTAACTCGAGAGGACCCTGCAACAACTCGAGAAAAACCAGAAGATTCACCCTTGCAGGCGGAGTGAGGACCTTGCCCGCTGCGGCATCCCGGGGGAATCACCCGTTCTGTCTTGGACTTGGAAATGCTCTTTCACACCCTTGCTGTGACCCAAGAAGGTCCCCGACCCACAGGTCCCCACTTGAGAGGACAGCCGAGGGTCCCGCTGTGACTCAAGAAGAGCTCCATTTTCCCATACTCAGCTCCAGATGAGGGGCCCTTTCGCTGCTCCATCGGGAAAGGGTTCCCGGCTCTGACCCGCATCCCAATAGGAGACACTCAAACCAGGCGAGTCCAGAGAAGCCTAAGGCATCAGGTCACATTTCTGCAAGACCCCCAAATGCCTAGTACACTCCAGATGAATCTGACTCTCCTGCACTGCCTCGACTGTCACCCCAAGCCTCGACTCCAGCACACTGGCACGTGTGATATCCCTGCGGTACCTCGAGGTCAAGCCACTGATACCTGTATCTGCTCGACAGGGACCCAGACACTGTTGCTGCAGTTGGGGAGGAAAGCAGCTGTACACGTCCCCAGGCGAGACGTGGCCTGATTCCCCTATGGGGGCTCCAGGGGAACCACATGACCTATGTTAGCATGGGCGAGGCAACCACAGGCTCTGGTCTTAGCACCAGACGAGGACAGAGGACCCGGCCACGTCTTGGGAGGAATCCCCACAGGTGCTTCGCAAGTCGCATGGAGAATGGCCTCTCCTGAGGCCACAGGACCGGGTCCCTGGGGTCCCCTTTTAACTCGAGAAAACCAGCTGCAACTCAAGAAAAACCAGAAGCTTCTCCCCTGCAGGGAAGGTGAGTCCCTTGTCCTCTGTAGCATCTCGGGGAAAATCACACCTTCCCTCTTGCACCTCAAAAGGCTTTTTCTTACCCCTGTTGTGACCTAGGAAGTTCCCTGCTCCAACCATCCCCGTTCGAGAGTAACCCCGAGAGTCCCGCCGTGAATCAAGAGGAGCCCCGTTTTACCCTGCTGAGCTTCAGATGAGGGGCCCTTTCCCTGCTCCATCGGGAAACGTTTCACAGAGTTCGCCTCACATCCCAAGAGGAGGTGCTGGCACCTGGAAAGTCGGGAGGAGTCTCCCAGGTTGGGCCACCATTACCCAAAACCCCCAAATGCCTCGTCCACTCCAGATGAACCTCACTGCCCTGCACTGACTCGACAGTATCCCCGAGGCTCGACTGCGGCACACTGGCACGTGTGACAGCCCTAGGCTACCTAGAGCGCAAGCCATAGATTCCTGTATCCACTCAACAGTGACCCGGTTATTGTTACTGCAGGTGGGAAGGAAAGCGGCTGTGCTCGTCTCCAGTCGAGACGAGGCCTGACTCCCCTCTGCAGGCTCTAGGGGAAGCCCGATATAAATGTAACCACGGGTGAGGCAATCTCAGGCTGCAGCCTCAGCACCAGAAGGGGTCTGAGAACTTGGCGCCACTGGGGAAGAATCTCCATATGTTCCTTGGCCCTCGCACCGAGACTGGCGTATCCTGGGGCCACAGGAGCGGATCCCTGTGGTCCCCGTCGTAACTCGAGAGGACACCACTACAACTCGAGAAAAACCAGAATCTTCACCCTTGTAGGCAGAGTGAGGCCCTTGTCTGCTGCAGCATCCCAGGGGAAATCACCTGTTCCCTTTTGGACCTCGAAATGCTCTTTCAAACCCTAGCTGTGACCATAGAATTTCCCCATCCCACCCGTGCCCAGTTGAGAGGATCGCCGAGGGTCCTGCCACGACTCAAGAGGAGATCCATTTTCCCATGCTCAGCTCTAGATGAGGGGCCCTTTCCCTGCTCCATCCGAGAAAGTGTTCCCGGCACCCCTCTCGCATCCCAAGAGGTGGCACTCACACTAGGCGAGTCCAGAGAAGCCTCAGGCTTCGGGTCATATTTCCGCAAGACCCCCAAATGTCTAGTCCACTGCAGATGAATCTGTCTGTCCTGCACTGCCTCGACTGTCACCCCGAGGCTCGACTCCGGCACACTGGCACATGTGATAGCCCTGAGGTACCTCGAGGTCAAGCCACTGATCCCTGTATCCACTCGACAGGGACCCGGACACTGTTGCTGTATTTGGGGAGGAAAGTGGCTGTGCATGTCCCCAAGTGAGACGAAGCCTGACTCCCCTGTGGGGGCGACAGGGGTACTGCAAGACCTATGTGAGCATGGGAGAAGCAAGCACAGGCTCTGTCCTCAGCACCAGAGGAGGACTGAGGACCCGGCGAGGTCTTGGGAGTCATTCCCACAGGTGCCTTGCAACTGGCATGGAGACTGGCCTCTCCTGAGGCCACAGGGGCCGGACCCTGGTGTCCCCGTCATAACTCTAGAGGACCCTGTCACAACTCGAGAAAAACAAGGAGCTTCTCCCCTGCAGGGAGGGTGAGTATCTTGTCCATTGCAGCATCTCAGGGGAAATCACCTCTTCCCTCTTGGACCTCGAAAGGCTCCTCATACCCTTGTTTTGACCTAGGAAGTTCCCTGCCCCAACTATCACCACACAAGAGGAACTCAGAGGGTTCCACCGCGACTCAAGAGGAGCCCCGTTTTCCCCTGCAGACTTCCAGTTGAGGGGCCCTTTACCTGCTCCATATGGAAAGGTTTTCTGGCGCTCCCCTCGCATCCCAAGAGGTGGCCTCGCATCAGGAGAGTTGGGAGGAGTCTCAGGTGTCCAGCCATCTATCCCCAAGATCCCCAAATGCCTCGTCCACTCCAGATGAACATGACTGCCCTGCACTGTATCGACGGTCACCCCAAGACTCGACTCCCAACACACTGGCACGTGAGACAGCCCTGGAGTACCTAGATGGCAGGCCACAGATCCCTGTGTCCGCTTTACGGAGAGACGGACAGTGTTGCTGCAGTTGGGGAAGAAAGAGGCCGTGCAACTCTCCAGGCGAGAAGAGGACTGACTCCCCTGTGGAGGCTCCAGAGTAACCTCAAGGCCTATGAAAACATGAGAGAGGAAATCTCAGGCTCGACCTCAGCACCAGACGAGGACTGAGGACCCGACAATGACTGTGGAAGAATCCCCAGATGCGCTTTGCAACTCCCACTGAGAATGGCTCTCCTGAGTATACAGGGGTGGGTCCCTGGGATCCCCATCGTAACTTGAGAGGACCCCACAGCAACTGGAGAAAAACTAGAAGCTTCTCCCCTGCAGGCGTGGTGTGGCCCTTGTCTGCAACGGCATCTCAGGGGAATTCAACCCGGCCCTCGTGAACCTCAAAATGCTCCTTCACAGCCTTGCGGTGACCCAAGAAGTTCCCCGCCCCATCCAGCCCCACTCGAGAGGAACCTCAAGGGTCCCGCCGTGATGCAAGAGGAGCCCTGTTTTACCCTGCTGAGTTCCAGATGAGGGGCCCTTGCCCTGCCCCATTGGGAAATGGTTTCTGGCATTGCATTCGCATCCCAAGTGGTGCCTCGCATCAGGAGAGTCGGGAGGAGCCTCAGGTGTCTGACCACCACTCTCTAAGACCCCCAAATGCCTCTTCCACTCCAGATGAACATGAGTGCCCTGCACTGTCTCAACTGTCACCCTGAGGCTCAACTCCCAACACACTGGCACGTGAGACAGCTCTGGAATACCTCAATGGCAAGCCATAGATCCCTGTGTCTGCTTTACGGGGAGCTAGACACTGCCACTGCAGTTGGGGAAGAAAGAGGCCGTGCAAGTCTCCAGGCGAGAAGAGGCCTGACTCCCCTGTGGGGGCTCCAGAGTAACCTCAAGACCTATGAAAGCATGAGCGAGGAAATCTCAGGCTCCGACCTCAACACCAGTCTTGGACTGAGGACCCGGCAGTTACTTATGACGAATCCCCAAAGACACCTCGCAACTTGCACTGAGAATGGCCTCTCCTTAGTATAGAGGGGCGGGTCCCTGGGGTACCCGTCGGAACTCGAGAGGACCCCGCCACAACTTGAGGTAAACCAGAAGCTTCTCCCCTGCAGTCGTGGTGTGGCCCTTGTCCGAAACGGCATCTCAGGGGAATTAACCCCGTCCCTCGTTGATCTCGAAAGGCTCCTTCACATCCTTGCTGTGACCCAAAAAGTTGCCCGGCCCACCCTTTCCCACTTGAGAGGAACCCCAAGGGACCCGCCAAGACTCAAGATGAGCCCCGTTTTCACCTGCTGCTTTCCAGATGACGAGCCTTTTCCCTGTTCCGTCGAGAAAGGTTTCGCGGTGTTCCCCTCGCATCCCAAGTGGAGGTGCTGGCACATGGAAAGTAGGGAGAAGTCTCACAGTTTGGGCCACCATTCCCCAAGACCCCCAAATTCTTCGTCCAATTCAGGTGAACCTGACTGCCCTGCATTGCCTTGACTGTAACCCCAAGACTCGACTCCAGCACACTGGCACGTTTGACAGCCCTAGTGTACCTCGAGCACAAGCCATACATCCCAGTATCCACACAACAGGGACCCGGACACTGTTACTGCAGTTGGGAAGGAAAGAGGCGGGGCACATCTCTAATCGAGACGAGGCCTGACTCCACTCTGGAGGGTTCAGGGAAAGGCCAGTACAAAAGTCAGCACGGGCGAGGCAATCTCAGGATGCAGCCTCAGCAGCAGAAGGGAACTGAGGACTTGGCGCCACTGGGAAGGTATCCCGAGATGTGCCTCTGCAATCGCACGGTGACTGGCCTATCCTGGGGCCGAAGGGGCGAATCCCTGTGGTCCCCATCGTAACTCGAGAGGACCCCACCGCAACTCCAGAGAAACCAGAAGCTTCAGCCTTGCAGGCGCAGTGATGCCCTTGTCCGCTTCGGCGTCCTGTGGAAATCACCCATTCCCTCTTGGAACTCGAAATGCTTTTTCACACACTTGCTGTGACCCAAGTAGTTCCCCATCCCACACGTTCCCACTTGAGAGGACAGCCGAGGTCCCCCCCCCCCCGACTCAAGAGGAGCTCCATTTTCCCATGCTCAGCTCTAGATGAAGGGCCCTTTACCTGCTCCTTGGGAAATGGTTCCAGGCACCACCCTCGCATCCCAAGAGGAGGCACTCACACCAGGCGAGTCCAGAGAAGCCTCAGGCATCAGGTCACATTTCTGCAAGACCCCCAAATGCCTATATCACTACAGATGAATCTGACTATCCTGCACTGCCTCAGATGTCACCATGAGTCTCGACTCCGGCACACTGGCTTGTATGATAGCCCTGGGGTACATCGAGGTCAAGCCACTTATCCATGTATCTGCTCGACAGGGACGCAGACACTGTTGCTGCATTTGGGTAGGAAAATGGCTGTGCACGTCCCAAGCGAGACGAAACTTGACTCCCCTATGGGGGCTCGAGGGGAAACCCAAGACCTCAGTTAGCATGGGCGAGGCTAGTATAGGCTCCGGCCTCAGCACCAGAGGAGGACTGAGGACCCTTCGAGGTCTCCCGAGAAATCCTCACAGGTGCCTCACAACTCGCATGGAGACTGGCCTCTCCTGAGGTCACAGGGGCGGGTCCCTGGGGTCCCCGTTGTAACTCGAGAGGACCCCGCCGCAACTCGAGATAAAGCAGAAGCTTCATCCTTGCAGGCGGAGTAACGCTCTTGTCCGCTGCAGGTTCCCGGGGGAAATCACGCGTTCCCTCTTGGACCTTGAAATGCTCTTTCACACCCTTGCTGTGACCCAAGAAATTCCCCGCCCCTACACATCCCCAATCGAGAGGACCAACGAGGGTCCTGCCACGACTCAAGAGCAGCTCCATTTTCCCATGCTCAGCTCTAAATGAGGGGCCTTTTCCCTGCTCCATCGAGAAAGGTTTCAAAGCCCCCTCCCATCCCAAAAGGAGGCGCTCATAACAGGCGAGTCCAGAGAAGCCTCAGGGGTCGGGTAACATTTCCGAAAGACCCCGAAATGCCTAGTCCACTCCAGATGATTCTGACTGTCCTGCACTGCCTTGGCTGTCATCCCGAGGCTCAACTCCCGCACACTGGCACCTGTGATAGCCCTGGGTTATCTCTAGGTCAAACCACGGATCCCTGTATCCGCTCGACCTGGACACTGTTTCTGCAGTGGGGGAGGAAAGCGGCTGTACTCATCCCCAGGCGAGACGAGGCCTGACTCCCCTATGGGGGCTCCAGGGGAACCCCAAGACATATGTCAGCATTGGAGAGGCAAGCACAGGCTCTGACCTCAGCACCAGACGAGGACTGAGGACACTGCGAGGTCTCAGGAGGAATCCAAACCGGTGCCTCGCAACTTCCATGGAGACTGGCCTCTCCTGAGGCCACAGGGGCGGGTCCCAGTGGTCCCCGTCGTAACTGGAGAGGACCCGGCCACAACTAGAGAAAAACAAGAAGCTTCTCCCCTGCAGGGAGGGTGAGTCCCTTGTCCACTGCAGCATCTCGGGGGAAATCACCCCTTCCCTCTTGGACCTGAAAAGGCTCCTTCATACCCTTGTTGTTACCTAGGAAGTTCCCCGCCCCAACTGTCCCCACTCGAGCAGAACACCGAGGATCCCACCAAGACTCAAGAGGAGCTCCTTTTCCCCTGCTGATTTCCAGATGAGGGGCCCATTCCCTGCTCCATCCGGAAAGGTTTTCCCGTGCTCCCCTCGCATCCCAAGAGGTGGCCTGGAATCAGGAGAGTGAGGAGGAGCCTCAGGTGTCTGACCACCACTCCCCAAGACACCCAAATGCCTCGTCCACTTCAGATGAACATGACTGCCCTGCACTGTCTCGACTGTCACCCCGAGGCTCGACTCCCAACACACTGGCACGAAAGACAGCCCTGGAGTACCTCGATGGCAAGGTACAGATGCCTGTGTCCACTTTATGGGGAGCCAGACACTGCTGATGCAGTTGGGGAAGAAATAGGCCCTGAAGTCTCTAGGCGAGAAGAGGCCAGACTCCCCTGTGGGGGCTCCACTGTAACCTCAAGACCTATGAAAGCATGAGCGAGGAAATCTCAGGCTCCAACCTCAGCACCAGACAAGGACTGAGGACCCAGCGATAACTGGAGAGGAATCCCCAGAGGCGCCTCACAACTCGCACTGAGAATGGCCTCTCCTCAGGATACAGGGGCGGGTCCCCTTCATAACTCAAGAGGACCCTGCCACAAGTCAAGAAAAAACGGAAGCTTCTTCACTGCAGGCGTGGTGTGGCCCTTTTCCACAATGGCATCTCTGGGGAATTCACAATGTCCCTCGTGGATCTAGAAAGGCTCCTTCACACCCTTGCTGTGACCCAAGAAGTTCCCCACCCCANCAAGAAAAAACGGAAGCTTCTTCACTGCAGGCGTGGTGTGGCCCTTTTCCACAATGGCATCTCTGGGGAATTCACAATGTCCCTCGTGGATCTAGAAAGGCTCCTTCACACCCTTGCTGTGACCCAAGAAGTTCCCCACCCCACCCGTCCCGACTCGAGAGGAACCCCAAGGGTGCCGCCGCAGCTCAAGAGGAGCCCCGTTTTCCCCTGCTGAGCTCCAGATGAGGGGC
>SJYW01007205.1:0-14735 GCA_006410735.1 Raphicerus campestris
TTTATAATATTGTGCTGGTTTCTGCCAAACGTCAACATGAATCAGCCACAGGTAAGCCTATGTCCCCTCCCTCTTGAACCTCCCCCCTGGCTCCCTCTCCATTCCACCCTTCTAGGTTAAATATAAGGTACAATATTGTTTATCTTGATTAATGATAAACCACTTCTTCCACCCCTCCTTATCTGGTACCACCTTCCCTCTTTTCTATTTATATGGGATGTGAATTTTGTATCAACCATATGAAAATCTTAATGGATTTTTGTTAACATTGCTCTGAACAAAAGATACCAGTAGTTGGTTTTCATATACACACATATACACATACAAGCACAAACCACAGGAAAATTGAGAAAACCAAAGTTCTACGGAGACTGCCTATTTGTTAATTACAAATTAATTGATAGAAGGAAAAATAGTGATTGTCAAGTCTCCTGAAGCATTTATTTGTCCCCTTTCTGGAAGGAAAGGATTGAAATGCTAAATCACTCTTTATAAAAGGTGTCAGTCTCCATAAGGAGCGAGAAATCCAAATGGAGTGACATTTTCTTTCTCTGTGTTTACTTTGCTGCTTTGCCTGATTAATGTTCTAATAAGAAGTTGAGGGAGAAGCTAGGAGAGCAGCTGATGCAGAAAGGATTAATCAGTCCCAGAACAGTCAGGATCCCAGTGTACCCTAGCTTACTATATATACACCATCTCAGGAAGAATAAGACAATTTTGCCAAAACTTCTACATCAAAGATTAGAATATCCAAGTGTAACCAAAAGTGTCAAAGATAGGGCTGGATTGTAAGTACAGTTGGAAGGATTTTCTCAGAGTTTCCTAGTATTGAAATGCTTTATTTAATGGGAACTGTAAATTCTTAATCTTGAAAGGACCTTGGGAGAAAGCGTCACAATGGCCATGTTACCCTGTGTGCTAAGGTGCTTCAGTCGTGTCTGACTCTTTGCGGCCCCATGGACTGTAACCCGCCAGGCTCCTCTGTCCATGGGATTTTCCAGGCAAGAATACTGGAGCGAGGTGCCAAGCTCTTGTCCAGGGGATCTTCCTTACCCAGGGATCAAACTCGCTTCTCTTGTGTCTCCCACATTGGCAGGCAGGTTCTTGACCACTAGCGCCACCTGGGTTATACTATAGGAGAAACAAAATAGTTGTCTTCAGTGCTGAAATCTTTCAGGAGAATGTGCTACCTATGAAAACTAATGTCAAAGACTTTGTGCAGATTTTAAATATGTGGCATATAGTTTCCTACAAGCTTGCCAAAGTAAATAAAACATACTGTATTTGTCTTAGGCAAATATCAGCAGTTATAGTCCACAGACAAAAATAGACGAAGTTATTAGCCTGACCCAAATCAAAAATAAATTCAGCTTCTTGGAGATCAAAGGTAAATACAACTAAACACAGTATAACCCCCTAACACTTGTAGATGTTTCCAGATGATTGAAGAAAGAGAGATTGTAATGTATATTGGTATTCAGGGGATGCAGTTATCTATTTACTAGCATTTCTTTGGTCTTATTGAACAGGTTGGCTAATGACACTGTATTTCTTCTCAAAAGATTCCCCCTCCACAAGAAGCCATTGCTTTTCTGTTAGAAAAGTTGAGTGATTTCAATACGCCTCACTGGTCAAACTCTGGTGGCTCTCTCTAACATAATTATTTTTACCTGGAGCAGTGTCTTTTGTAGCTGACTCTTCTGATGGGCCCTATTTTTAGTCTCAACCTTAAATGTAGGCCACTGTTCTCTGCCTCTGCTGCAAGAAGCAGAAACTACCATTGAAATAAGTTGTAACCTTGGCGCCTTGTGGACTGATTGTATCATTGTTTATTTGGAAGCCAACCAACTTATCTTCTTAAGGTGGTGTAATATGGCACAAAATGTGTGGGATCTGAGGTCAGATCAGGATTGAAACCTGGCGGAGATGCTTATTTATTTCATTTCTTTAAATGTAAAATGAGGAGTGTTATCAATAATTCCAACAGCACAGAGTATTCATGAGGCTTCAATTATAACTGCATGGAGAAAAACTGTAAATATG
The DNA here is from genome assembly GCA_006410735.1 of Raphicerus campestris. Lineage (NCBI taxonomy): Eukaryota > Metazoa > Chordata > Mammalia > Artiodactyla > Bovidae > Raphicerus > Raphicerus campestris. Next base: position 2,044 of record SJYW01007205.1, read on the forward strand.
AAAACAGAAGACACAGGTAAAGTAGCTGAGCAGAAACTGCTGTTGCCCCACCCCACTTCCCTTCTCCATCCTCGTATTTCTTCTCAAAAGATCCCCCCTCCCCAAGAAGCCATTTCTTTTCAGTCAGAAGAGTTAGAAGCCTCTGAGTTCACCTGTGGTCTTTCCTGAGCCTGGTGGTATTTAGTCGCTAAGTCGTGTTTGACTCTTGTGACTCCATGGACTGTAGCCTACCAGGCTCCTCTATCCGTGGAATTTCCCAGGCAAGAATACTGGAGTGGGTTGCCATTTCCCTCTCCAAAAGATCTCCCCGACCCAGGGATCGGAACCCAGGTCTCCTGCATTGCAGGTGAATTTTTTACCGACTGAGCCACCAGGGAGGCCCTGAGCCTGGTTCCAACCTAAAGCACCTGAGTCTCTGCTTCTCAACTTGAGCCCTTTGGTTCTACAGGAGCTTGGTTAGGTGTACGCTGATGGAACAGGGTGATGCAGAAAGTTGATGTCACTCAGGACAGTCTTCAAACAACTGAGGACTGGAGTTGGTAGAGAAATGTCTCAGTTTTCAGAGTATATTTCACATAGTTTCCCAGTGTTCCCACCAGGATTGAGCCCCAGTAACAATGGTAACTTGTTTTTTAACATGGCCTCTTTTGACTTTTCTCCTCCCATGTCTCACTTTCTCCATTTCTTCATTTATGCAACCTTGGATCACTTCCCAAATAAAGTACTTCTCAAGGTCTGCTTTGAGTGGGGGTAGGGCAAATTAAGAGAGTGTTAGTGGTTCTTGAATTGCTTGGGTAGACTCACTACTCCACATCCTCATCCCCAACTTCTCCAAACTAAAGTGACCATCTTTCCCAGTTCCTATTTCTGGGTGAAGGGTATGCCATTGCTCTGGACTGTCTGAAGCCTCAAAGCTCTGATTCAGCATGTGAGGTGATTCCAGAATATCTCTGGATTGCAGCAAGTCTTGAGACACCAAGTGCAGAAATTCACAACTGAGGAATGGGACTTAGGATGACTCTTTTATCATTTTGATGAGTGTTTTAAATGTACTTTTTAAGGGAGGTTATTCATAAGTTTCCCCAACTTTATATTTGTACAAATGAATGACTTATGTATTTGGTTCTTGTGTTTATTCAATGAATATTCTAGTTTCCTGTGTGTCAGACACAGTGCTGGGCAGCGACAATACAGCGATAAAGACAGCATAGGTGGACCACGTTCTCATGGAACTTAGATTCTATGAGGACATACAGACGATAAGCCACCAATTAGTTAATCTACTTTTTGATCATAATTGTAATAAGTACCGTGAAATATAATATATCAATTTGATTGGGCTTCTGAACTTCTAGAGACAAAACACTATGCAAACCAAAAACTAGAATCATCGCTCTATTCTTAGCCTTTGTGATGGTTATCATATTCTTTACTTACTTAGTTTTATTTCCCTTTTTGTCTGACAGTGGAAGGACAGAGTGCTGCATGTTTCTGTTTTGTTACTCTCAACAGCACAATGTCAATGCTATTAACTGGTTCCAAGAATCTTTTACTGCTGCCTATAGTGGCAGAATGAATTATTGATGGGGTTAATCTTCTCCCAAATAATTTAGGCCTTCTGCAATTTACAGCAGTAATTTTCACGAGTGTGTATTTACCACAAAAACCTCCCTTTTTTGGCTTTCATAGTAGCTGTAGGAGACATTTGTTACCTTGTTCTATCACCCTATGTAGTGTTAAATATAATGGCAATGGTTTAATGTCATAAAACATAGGAAGACTGCTGAGACTTGAATATAACCGATTTATTCCAATTCTAGTTTAGGTGAAAATTTATCGCCAAACCACCTTTTTTTTAAGGGCTGCTTTGGTTATTTAATATTGATCTCAAAATGATTAAGAAGTGGAAAACTATTGATCTTTAAACAACAAATTAAAAAGTCCTTGTAATTAGAGCAAGAACCAGATTGCAAAACTTTTAGATTCTATTATATAAGTAGACTTTCAGTTAAGTTCAGTCACTCCGTGGTGTCTGATTCTTTGCGATCTCGTGGACTGTAGCATGCCAGGCTTTCCTGTTCATCACCAACTCCTGGAGCTTGCTCAAACTCTTGTCCATCAAGTCAATTCTTAATGCCATTCAAGGCGTCTTATCCTCCTTTGTTCCCTTCTCCTCCATTTGCTGCTCGAGTTGCATCTGCAAGATAGTTTGCCTAGGTTGGAAATTCTTATGAGGGAAAATGTTTAGTTAACTGTGGAATGAAAGACGTAAATATTGACATTTTTAAAGAGCATGTAGAATAGCTATGGGACTTCTCTGGTGGCTCAGACAGTAAAGCGTCTGCCTACAATGAGGGAGACCCAGGTTCAATCCCTGGGTCAGGAAGATCTCCTGGGGAAGGAAATGGCAATCCACTTCAGTATTCTTGCTTGGAAAATCGTATGGAAGGAGGAGCCTGGTAGGCTACAGTCCATGGGATTGCAAAGAGTCAGACATAACTGAGCAACTTCACTTTCAACTTTCAATATAGCTATGGGGCTTCCCTGGTGGCTCTGTGGTAAAGAATCCGCCTACCAATGCAGGAGACTCGGGTGCAATTCCTGGGTTTGGAAGATCCTCTGGAGAAGTGCATGGCTACCTGCTTCAATATTCTTGCCTGGGAAATCCCATGGACAGAGGAGCCTGGTGGGCTACAGTCCATGGGGCTGCAAAAGAGTTAGACACGATCTAGCAACTAAACAACAATATAGCTAGATTTGATAATGCTCACCAATGATTTAGAGTGAAAATCACTAATTCATCACTAAATCTTAGAAAACTATTTTGGGGAAAGGAATTGAGAGAAGCATACAATGGTTCTTCTTAGTTCATGCTCCCTGAATTATTTTCTGGTCGTGTCTGTGTCCTGATATTCCTTGGGCTAGAGTGATTCATATAGTTCTGATGGCTTTAAAGCCATTTCCCCACTTGGGAGAAATATCTAAGAAGAACTCATTGTGACATCTGGTTGATTCAAGTTTTTAAAAAATCTAAGTTTTTTAGATAACTGAAATTTATTCCATTCATAAAACGTCTGTTTTAGATGATAACCTTATCAGAAATTTCCTTGCCTTTCTGTCCTCAAAGAAGCAGGTTTTTCAGGATGATTTCTGGCGGCTCTGCTCTATTTCAGATGAAGGTCTTCTTCATAAGGAGCATGTTTGTACAATATTCTAAGCACCTGAACTTGTCTATTTCCCCTATAAAATCCTCTTCATTTCATGACTAAGGGTTTTTGAATGGGCTATTTATTTTTACTTTATCTAAACATTGGGTTGACACTTTAGGAACTAGTATATGAATGTTTTTCTCATCTCCATTCATATCTAAAATGCTCCATTATAGGTGTTATTCAGGACCATATTTTTTAACATCCCAGTGCTCACTAAGTACAGAAATTCTTATCCTTAATTGGACTCTTATAACAAATTCCACAGCCACCCTACCTAGAAATAAAAATAAAGAAATAGAAGAATTGGACACCTCATTTTATAATTCGACTCCCATTCCTTTATATGATTTCTATACCATGTCAACTACAAATTGGCACTTGCCAAAGGCACTTGCCATGTACGTCTACAAGGATTAAATCATGAGCTGCTATAGCCACTGACCTTCAACAGCTCCTGAAAAGACTTCAAGGTGGAGAGTAGAAATAAGGTATTCTGTGCTGGGGTGGGAACTCGCAGGACAGGTCTTCAGATAGTTAGATATTCTCAAGAGCCAATTTTATGAGCCCAATTCTTGTATCTCTTCATATCTAGAAGAGTACTAAAATCGTTCGCGGTGATGACTGTTCCTTGTAACTAGCAAAACCTTTCTGGAAAAAAAAATGTGCTTGATTGCATGTACTCTCCCTTCACCAAAATCACATTTGACCTCCCTCTCACCACTTTGGAGCAGTTTCTTAGAGCCTTCTGAGTTGCTTTCTCCAGGGCTGCAGTCTCATTTTTCTCTAAATAAAACTTAACTGGCAACTCTCATGTTGTGCATTTCTTAAAGTCCACAACCACCTACTGAATTCTAAAAATAATTTTTTTCAAAGCAGCGGTTGATTTAAAAGAAATCTTTCTTTGCCACACTCTTCTAAATTTCAATACCAGTGATAAAACCCATCAGTAGGAATTTCACTTTTTAAATTAAAATTCTCACTTTTCCTGAGTTAACTGATCTCTGTACAGGTATATACATGAATGTGTCATTTATATTCAACTTGCTTTATTGGGATGGATGAGTATAAATAAGATAAAGATGGAAGCTGGTAAAATAAAATCAAAATCAAATGACAATTTTATAATAGTAATTTTACTCAATTTATAATGCATATCTGAATTAAAACTTCACCTTTCACCTGCACTGAACAGTATTTGAGGTTATATCTTTGAGCCTTGTGTGGTATTAGCTATAAGGTGTTTGAAGGAGAAAAGAAAGTGAAGTCTACCAGAAGGTTTGTTTTCTCTCTTCAGAGGGCTTTGGTAATGAAACTGCCTATACTCTGTGTTTCAGTTTCAAAGGCCAACAGCAGTGGTAATCTCTGCAGTGGCTAATTAACATTTCATTACCAGGTTCTAACATCCTGGCCATCCATTGTGACCAATTCAAAAGGTGTGCCTTTTACTTTCAAAAGGATTTTACTCAACTGGAAAGCAAAATACCTTTGGCTTTATTCAAATATATCTGAAGAGGTACTTCATTACTTGAGGATTCATACCTTGTGGTCTATATGTCATTTACACTTATTAACAAATACCTGCCACTCTAAATCCTAGCTATAGTCATAGGCTCAATATAATTTCATTCATATTATGTTAAAAGATATTAGCTTAAAATTATAAAAATAATAGTGATGAATATAGTTCTAAGCAATGGCCCATCTAATAGTAAATATTTTGCTCCTTTAAAATTTCCTGCCTCAGGCTTCTTTTATCAACACCATATGCTATAATATAGGCATCCCGGGTGGCGCTAGTAGCAGGGAATCTGGGTCGGGAAGATTCCCTGGAGTACAAAATGGCAATCCATTCCAGTATTCTTGTCTGGAAAAATCCCATGTACAGAAGAGCCTGTCGGGCTACAGTCCATGAGGTTGCAAAAGAATCAGACATGACTGAGCAACTAAACAGCAAACAACATGTTTTGATAATGAAGTACATTGAAAAGGACATTTGAGAGAGATTTTGAGAGAGAGATTAACTAAATGAACATCATTCATTTAAAGAGCAGGGCGTTTTCTTTGGATTTTAGTAATTATTATAGAATAAGAATCTAACAGGGTTGGAAGAGAAGAAATCTTAGAAATCTTCATCTTCATCTTATTGCTTCTCAAGGACATGAGAGATAGGTTGTGAGGTCCAGGTTGGGAACAGATATCCATAATTCTCTGAAGCTTCTATGCCCAGAGCTAGTCTCCTGGAGAACCTGCAGGTCATTGGCCCCTCTAAAGCAGGCATCACTAAAACCCACACTTTCAAAGGTTTTGCTCCACATTGTTCTCACTCTTGCTGACAGTCCCAACCTCTTTCTTGTGGAACAATTCTGTTTCATTTATATGTTTTGCTCAAATAAAGTGGTTTACAGGAAGTCATTTTGCCTAGGATTCATCATCAGTGGGAATGGCAATGATACCCTTGCCTTGGAAACTCAAGAAGAGTCAGATACTCTTCAGCTTCTGAGAATGACATCCTTTCCTTCTGTGTATATGTGTGTGTGTGTGTGTGTGTGTGTGTGTGTGTGTGTGTAACCAGGACAAATAGGAGGATGGCAGTAAGAATTTTTGAGAGTAGTGTAGCAGAGTGAGAAAAGAAGCTTCTCAAATAGCTGTTGATGATGGCTTACTCATATTCTGTCAAAGCATTTTAGTTCTGAATTTCCAACTGTCAGCACCTGACTTCCTTTGACCAAGAAAATTCTCTGGTCTTCAGAGCCGGCTTTGTCCACTTTCAGGAAAGGCTTGAAGTGCTTTGGGGTCTTCCTTCATCCACACTACCTGCTAGATAGATGCCTCAACCAGTGATTGATGGGAGTTGGAGTGTAACTATACCAGTTCCTTTATACGTCTGAACCTGAAGGTGAGATACTTCTGAGCTGTCTATTCTACACTATTTCCTAGAGTCTGCTTGTGGGCTTGTACTTCAGTTCTGTAAAATTCTTGATTAATGTAACAGCATAATAAAATATACAATCACAATACCAGATAAAACTTTCCAGAAGGAAGGGGAAAGCTATCATCTGCAGATATGTACTTTACCTAAGAAAAAAAACTGAAAACCTTTAGAATTAAAAAGTTCCATAAAATTTCAGGATAAAGATCTGCTTAGATACATATCAGAAAATACTATTGAAATTAAAATATGAATTCAGTAATAGTATCAGTATCATAAAATCTAAAAGGCACAGTTCTAACATGAAAATGCAGAACCTCTGTGAATAAGACCAAACAAGAAAAAAATTGAAAAAAAAAAAAACCAACAACAAACCCCAGCAACATACCATATTGCTGAATTAGAAAATCAAATTCTTTAGAGAGTGCATTTCTTACCAAATTCATTTAAAGATTTAACTCAATTCCAATCAAAATTATTACATTTGTAAATAGGTGTGGTTATTTTAAAGTTTAGCTAGAAGAATAAACAGGCAAGAACAATTTTTAAAATATAAGAAAAAAATTAAAATTTCCAAATTTACCATGAAGCTGCAGTAATCAAGACAATGAATGTGATGTTGGCAAAAGTCTAGATACATAGATCAATGGAATAAAATGGAAAGCCTAGAAGTAGACTCTGGGAAAGCCCAGAAATATAGTCAACTGATTTTTCAGTTGAAAGTTTCATTGAACTAATGTGAAATGTACATGTAGTTATAAGAAATAATACAAAGTGATCACTTTTACATTTTACCCAGTTTTTCTCAATGTTTTTATCCAGTTTTTTTTTTTTTACAAAACCATAGCAAAATATTACAAGAATACTGACATTAATACAACTTGTTAACCTTATTCAGATTTCCCCAGTTTCACTTGTATTTATGTGTGTGTGCGTACTTAGTTTTTAGGGCTTCTCTGGTGGCTCTGTGGTAAAGAATCCACCTGTCAATGCAGAAGATGTGAGTTAAATACATGGATAGGGAATATCCCATGGAGAAGGAAATAACAACCCACTAGGAAATTCCATGGACAGAGGAGCCTGGTGGGTTACAACCCATGGGATCTCAAAAGAGTCAGACTCGACTTAGTGACAAAAAGACAGTTTATTTACAAGTTATTTTTATCTAAGTTTTGTGTATCCACCACCATAGACAAGAAAGAATAGTTCCATCACCAAAGGATGGAAAAATTACTCTTCTGTAACTGCAGCAATTTCTCCTGCTACCACTCTTTATCTCATCACCAAACTTTGGCAGCTACCAAACTGTTCATCATTTCCATAACTTTGTCATTTTGAGAATGTCATATAAATGAACATATACCATTTGTCTTTCTGATGGGATTTTTTCACTCACTGTGAATTCTCTGGAGATTCACCCATGTTGTTGAATGTATCAAGTTGGTTTCTTTTTATTACTGAGCAGTATTCCGTGGCATGTATTTGCTGTAATTTGTTTAACCATTCATCTGTTGGAAGACGTCTAGGTTGAGTCCAATTTTTGCCTACTGTGTTTAAAGATGTCATAAATATTTATGCACAGGATTTTGTGCAAACATAAAGTTTAATTTTTCTAAGATAAAAGCTCAATAGTGAAATTGTTGGCTCTTGTGTTAATTTCATGATCATTTTATAAGAAACTGCCAAATAGTTTTCCAGGTTGTAACATTTTATATTCCGCCCCCCAGCAATGTATTAGGATATTAGGGATCCAGTTTCTTCTTATTCTTGGTAGCATTTGGTGTTGTATCTATTTTTCATTTTAGCCATTCTGATAAGTATGTAGTCATATCATGCTATACTATTAACTGACAGTTGGATACTTTGGTGTTGATTTTCATTGATGAATAATGATATGGAACATCTATGTGTTCATTTTCCACCTATAGTGAAATATCTCATCATGTCTTTTGCCCATTTTCTAATTAGATTTTTTAAGATGTTTTTACTGTTGAGTGTTGAGAGTTCTTTGTATATTCTGTACACTAGTCCTTTGTTAGATTTGTGGTTTTCTACAAATACTTTCTCAGTCCATAGCTTGTCTTTTCATGCTCTTTACACATGCTTTTGTAGAACAAAAACTTTTTGTTTTGATGGGGTACAATTTATCCATTTTCCTTATATTAATCATGCTTTCGCTGCTTAATATAAGAACTCTGAATGGTCTAGTGGTCTTCCCTACTTTCTTCAGTTTAAGTCTGAATTTGGTAATAAGGAGTTCATGATCTGAGCCACAGTCAGCTCCTGGTCTTGTTTTTGTGGACTGTATAGAGCTTCTCTATCTTTGGATGCATAGAATATAATCAATATGATTTTGGTGTTGACCATCTGCTGATGTCCATGTGTAGAGTCTTCTCTTGTGTTGTTGGAAGAGGGTGTTTGCTATGACCAGTGCATTCTCTTGGCAGAACTCTATTAGTCTTTGCCCTGCTTCATTCTGCATTCCAATGCCAAATTTGCCTGTTACTCCAGGTGTTTCTTGACTGCCTACTTTTGCATTCCAGTCCCNTCTGCAGTGGCTAATTAACATTTCATTACCAGGTTCTAACATCCTGGCCATCCATTGTGACCAATTCAAAAGGTGTGCCTTTTACTTTCAAAAGGATTTTACTCAACTGGAAAGCAAAATACCTTTGGCTTTATTCAAATATATCTGAAGAGGTACTTCATTACTTGAGGATTCATACCTTGTGGTCTATATGTCATTTACACTTATTAACAAATACCTGCCACTCTAAATCCTAGCTATAGTCATAGGCTCAATATAATTTCATTCATATTATGTTAAAAGATATTAGCTTAAAATTATAAAAATAATAGTGATGAATATAGTTCTAAGCAATGGCCCATCTAATAGTAAATATTTTGCTCCTTTAAAATTTCCTGCCTCAGGCTTCTTTTATCAACACCATATGCTATAATATAGGCATCCCGGGTGGCGCTAGTAGCAGGGAATCTGGGTCGGGAAGATTCCCTGGAGTACAAAATGGCAATCCATTCCAGTATTCTTGTCTGGAAAAATCCCATGTACAGAAGAGCCTGTCGGGCTACAGTCCATGAGGTTGCAAAAGAATCAGACATGACTGAGCAACTAAACAGCAAACAACATGTTTTGATAATGAAGTACATTGAAAAGGACATTTGAGAGAGATTTTGAGAGAGAGATTAACTAAATGAACATCATTCATTTAAAGAGCAGGGCGTTTTCTTTGGATTTTAGTAATTATTATAGAATAAGAATCTAACAGGGTTGGAAGAGAAGAAATCTTAGAAATCTTCATCTTCATCTTATTGCTTCTCAAGGACATGAGAGATAGGTTGTGAGGTCCAGGTTGGGAACAGATATCCATAATTCTCTGAAGCTTCTATGCCCAGAGCTAGTCTCCTGGAGAACCTGCAGGTCATTGGCCCCTCTAAAGCAGGCATCACTAAAACCCACACTTTCAAAGGTTTTGCTCCACATTGTTCTCACTCTTGCTGACAGTCCCAACCTCTTTCTTGTGGAACAATTCTGTTTCATTTATATGTTTTGCTCAAATAAAGTGGTTTACAGGAAGTCATTTTGCCTAGGATTCATCATCAGTGGGAATGGCAATGATACCCTTGCCTTGGAAACTCAAGAAGAGTCAGATACTCTTCAGCTTCTGAGAATGACATCCTTTCCTTCTGTGTATATGTGTGTGTGTGTGTGTGTGTGTGTGTGTGTGTGTGTGTAACCAGGACAAATAGGAGGATGGCAGTAAGAATTTTTGAGAGTAGTGTAGCAGAGTGAGAAAAGAAGCTTCTCAAATAGCTGTTGATGATGGCTTACTCATATTCTGTCAAAGCATTTTAGTTCTGAATTTCCAACTGTCAGCACCTGACTTCCTTTGACCAAGAAAATTCTCTGGTCTTCAGAGCCGGCTTTGTCCACTTTCAGGAAAGGCTTGAAGTGCTTTGGGGTCTTCCTTCATCCACACTACCTGCTAGATAGATGCCTCAACCAGTGATTGATGGGAGTTGGAGTGTAACTATACCAGTTCCTTTATACGTCTGAACCTGAAGGTGAGATACTTCTGAGCTGTCTATTCTACACTATTTCCTAGAGTCTGCTTGTGGGCTTGTACTCCAGTTCTGTAAAATTCTTGATTAATGTAACAGCATAATAAAATATACAATCACAATACCAGATAAAACTTTCCAGAAGGAAGGGGAAAGCTATCATCTGCAGATATGTACTTTACCTAAGAAAAAAAACTGAAAACCTTTAGAATTAAAAAGTTCCATAAAATTTCAGGATAAAGATCTGCTTAGATACATATCAGAAAATACTATTGAAATTAAAATATGAATTCAGTAATAGTATCAGTATCATAAAATCTAAAAGGCACAGTTCTAACATGAAAATGCAGAACCTCTGTGAATAAGACCAAACAAGAAAAAAATTGAAAAAAAAAAAAACCAACAACAAACCCCAGCAACATACCATATTGCTGAATTAGAAAATCAAATTCTTTAGAGAGTGCATTTCTTACCAAATTCATTTAAAGATTTAACTCAATTCCAATCAAAATTATTACATTTGTAAATAGGTGTGGTTATTTTAAAGTTTAGCTAGAAGAATAAACAGGCAAGAACAATTTTTAAAATATAAGAAAAAAATTAAAATTTCCAAATTTACCATGAAGCTGCAGTAATCAAGACAATGAATGTGATGTTGGCAAAAGTCTAGATACATAGATCAATGGAATAAAATGGAAAGCCTAGAAGTAGACTCTGGGAAAGCCCAGAAATATAGTCAACTGATTTTTCAGTTGAAAGTTTCATTGAACTAATGTGAAATGTACATGTAGTTATAAGAAATAATACAAAGTGATCACTTTTACATTTTACCCAGTTTTTCTCAATGTTTTTATCCAGTTTTTTTTTTTTTACAAAACCATAGCAAAATATTACAAGAATACTGACATTAATACAACTTGTTAACCTTATTCAGATTTCCCCAGTTTCACTTGTATTTATGTGTGTGTGCGTACTTAGTTTTTAGGGCTTCTCTGGTGGCTCTGTGGTAAAGAATCCACCTGTCAATGCAGAAGATGTGAGTTAAATACATGGATAGGGAATATCCCATGGAGAAGGAAATAACAACCCACTAGGAAATTCCATGGACAGAGGAGCCTGGTGGGTTACAACCCATGGGATCTCAAAAGAGTCAGACTCGACTTAGTGACAAAAAGACAGTTTATTTACAAGTTATTTTTATCTAAGTTTTGTGTATCCACCACCATAGACAAGAAAGAATAGTTCCATCACCAAAGGATGGAAAAATTACTCTTCTGTAACTGCAGCAATTTCTCCTGCTACCACTCTTTATCTCATCACCAAACTTTGGCAGCTACCAAACTGTTCATCATTTCCATAACTTTGTCATTTTGAGAATGTCATATAAATGAACATATACCATTTGTCTTTCTGATGGGATTTTTTCACTCACTGTGAATTCTCTGGAGATTCACCCATGTTGTTGAATGTATCAAGTTGGTTTCTTTTTATTACTGAGCAGTATTCCGTGGCATGTATTTGCTGTAATTTGTTTAACCATTCATCTGTTGGAAGACGTCTAGGTTGAGTCCAATTTTTGCCTACTGTGTTTAAAGATGTCATAAATATTTATGCACAGGATTTTGTGCAAACATAAAGTTTAATTTTTCTAAGATAAAAGCTCAATAGTGAAATTGTTGGCTCTTGTGTTAATTTCATGATCATTTTATAAGAAACTGCCAAATAGTTTTCCAGGTTGTAACATTTTATATTCCGCCCCCCAGCAATGTATTAGGATATTAGGGATCCAGTTTCTTCTTATTCTTGGTAGCATTTGGTGTTGTATCTATTTTTCATTTTAGCCATTCTGATAAGTATGTAGTCATATCATGCTATACTATTAACTGACAGTTGGATACTTTGGTGTTGATTTTCATTGATGAATAATGATATGGAACATCTATGTGTTCATTTTCCACCTATAGTGAAATATCTCATCATGTCTTTTGCCCATTTTCTAATTAGATTTTTTAAGATGTTTTTACTGTTGAGTGTTGAGAGTTCTTTGTATATTCTGTACACTAGTCCTTTGTTAGATTTGTGGTTTTCTACAAATACTTTCTCAGTCCATAGCTTGTCTTTTCATGCTCTTTACACATGCTTTTGTAGAACAAAAACTTTTTGTTTTNGTTGAGTGTTGAGAGTTCTTTGTATATTCTGTACACTAGTCCTTTGTTAGATTTGTGGTTTTCTACAAATACTTTCTCAGTCCATAGCTTGTCTTTTCATGCTCTTTACACATGCTTTTGTAGAACAAAAACTTTTTGTTTTGATGGGGTACAATTTATCCATTTTCCTTATATTAATCATGCTTTCGCTGCTTAATATAAGAACTCTGAATGGTCTAGTGGTCTTCCCTACTTTCTTCAGTTTAAGTCTGAATTTGGTAATAAGGAGTTCATGATCTGAGCCACAGTCAGCTCCTGGTCTTG
>SJYW01007208.1:0-12971 GCA_006410735.1 Raphicerus campestris
AAGTGATGGGACCAGATGCCATGATCTTAGTTTTCTGAGTGTTGAGCTTTAAGCCAACTTTTTCACTCTCCTCTTTCACCTTCATCAAGAAGCTCTTTAGTTCTAAACATTTTTCAGAAGAAAAACCTGACATTATCTAGTGCCTTTGGATAAAATCCAAAGTTCAATTATACAAAATGCATGGAAGATTGCCTATATGATCTATATAGGCATTGCTCAGTTTTCTTGAATTGAGAGAAAGTATAAAAAGCAGTCATAATAAATTTGCCTTACATCTATATAGGAATGCATGCATGCATGCTCAGTCGCTTCAGTTGTGTCTGACTCTTTGAAACCTGTGGACTGTAGCCCACCAGGCTCCTCTGTCCATGGGATTCTCTAGGCAAGAATACTGGAGTGAGTTGCCATGCCCTCCGCCAGGGGATCTTCTCGACCCAGGGATCGAATCCGTGTCTCCTGGATTGCAAGCAAATTCTTTTCACTTATTGTCTTCTATACTTAGAGAATAGGCAGAACTTTTCCTTTGTGTCCCAAAAGAGAAAACAAAATGATTGGATATCAATACAGAAAAGAGTGATGAAATGTCTCTATTTGCTCAGAATGGCCTGGTTTCTACCTGTTGTTCTAATGTAATTATGAATAGTGACTTCTTTTATCATTTTCAAAATTGTTTGGGTTTGAAATGTAATCACGTGGTCCCCTGATCACAGGAACACAAATTCTGCCCAGTTTGGAGTTAAGAAAAGGAGACCAAGCATTTTCCCTCTCAGAAACAGTAGTTTTCTTCTTACAGAGTTTGTCTTTGTGTCATGGGCAAACCCCTAAACAGTCTACCTGAATAGAAACAACATTGGAGCCAAGGATCTGGGACTGGTCAGGTCTTGGAAAGGTAAAATTCCGCCTTTAACCAAGTCTTGGAAGCAGTGTGGACATTTGAATGTTTCTCTGCATTGTCTTGAATAGGAAATACAGGGTTAGGAAAACTTTTTCTTCACAGTGATTATAGGATTCAAAGTAAGACCATAGTCAGAGACAAAGATTTCCTTAACTTTGATAAATTATTTGGCACACAGCTCAAACACCAACGGTATCTTGTAGCCTCATGCTGATGACTTTAAAATATTTGGATGTTATAAAAATAACTTACTTCTATAAGTTTTTTGGCCAAGACTACTGTTTGGAACCTTTTATTCACCCCTATAGGGACTGTAAAGAAAAACTGTGTGCATGAGTGACACTCAAGGAATACAAACAATTTCTTTCCTAGAGTATATTTATAAATCATCAGCATACATTTGTAACCCGCAAAGAGTACAATATCCTTACATAGCATGCATACCAGAGTCATTATTTCTTTAAAAATCTCTTTTGAAAATATAGCAGCAATTTTCATTTGAAAGTCAGACATCCTACAACAGCTAGCAAATTGCAGACCCACGAAGTCAGCTACATTTTTGTCTTTTCCTTGATTGGAGAATTGGGCAGAAATGATCAAGATCAATCCAGGATGCATGAATTTCACCTTCTTCAGTTTCTGAATGTTATATGAGGCCTGTAATTTCGTCTACAAGAAGACGCTCTTAGGGAGTGAACAAAGAAAGCAATTGATGCTTTATTCTTGTTCTTGCAAATCATTTTGCTTATTACTGTCTTCAAAGTACAATTGAGTGAATAGTGATTATTCTTGCATAGGCATAAATGCATATATGTGGAAGAAGCTAAAAATGAATGGCATGAAAATAGCTTTCAACTTCCAAAATCATTTCTTCAATCTACCAAAATGAGGCCAGATTTGCACAGTGGATGTCAAACTTAAAATAGAATAGACTCTTCCAGCTTTGTGACTAGCTCTGGGTCCAGTAATGTAAGGTGAACAGAAGTAAAAATTACTAATGTAGATTTTTCTACCTATTGTCGGGACTATGGGGAGAATCTAAAAACACATCTTTATTTCTCAGAGTACACATTACAGCTTAACAAGCACTGATGTAGTTGGTAGGTTGTATTTGCAAAGCTTCAGAAGCACATGCACCCATCTAGAACCTGAAGCATGTTTACTTTAATGCCATGTCTATTGAATTCCTAGCATGCACTTTACGTATTTTAAGGTATATATTTGTGACATTAGTTCATGGGTTCTATTCTATGAATGCCTAGAAATAAATGCTTAGTTTGTTCAGTTAACATAAATTTTTCTTCCTTTTCCCTTGTTCTCCATTATAAGTATGTATCCTTAGTCAGTGCTCTTAGAGTGTGCAAATATATCTTTTCCTATCTAAATCATTTGCAAATGACTGCCCACATGAATTTCACTTCATGAATTGCCATTAATTGTACATATTACTCTTCAGCTTACACATATACAGTGAACTCTCACTTGGGCACAATGATTAAGGAATGGGCACTAATAGTTAACTGATAATTATATGACACATTTCCAGAAATTAAGCAAAATTGCAAGCACTATGTAACACATCATTTAATCTTGTCTTTCACAGGCACAGGGGATTTTAGAGACCCCATGCGGCTCAAACTCTACTGTCACATGAACACCAAGGCTTATCAAAATTTATCTTTGGAATATATCTTATGAGGACTCACCCCTCTTTTACTCATCCCTGATTAACTTACTCTTCCTTCTGAAATCTGAGTGTTTGTTAAAAGGATAAGTTCATTTTACTTCTCTGCTTAAAAATACCAATGGCTCTCTCTCTTTCAGGATAAAAATTCAAAATTGTCGGTATGGTCTGGACCATACATACTTTTCAGGGTCACACATCATCACGCTTCTCTGTTTCCCAGTTCCACTCAGCACAGGTGTATCATCTCTATCTCTTCAGTCTATCCTCCAGTTAGAAAAATGATTTTCAGATCCCAGAAGTCTCTGTGTACTTCCTGGCCTCCAGGCCTCTGCACCTGCTGCCCCTGTGACTGGACCATTATTTTTCTGTTCTATACTTTCTATCCCATTGCATGAGTAATTCACATCCCTTCAGATATCAGCTTTACCACGGATTTATCCAAGTGTCCTGCCTGCCTCTCCGATACGCCTTTGAGCCTCAGCCCATGCATGCATGCTAAGTCACTTCAGTTATATCTGACTCTTTGTGACCCTATGGACTGTAGCCTGTCAGGTTCCCTGTCTATGGGATTGTCTAAGCAAGAATACGGGAGTGGGTTGCCATGCCCTCCTCCAGGGGATCTTCCTGACCAAGGGATCGAACCCATGTCACATTGTGTCTCCTACGTTGGCAGGTGAGTTCTCTACCACTAGCACCACCTGAGAAGCCCCAGAGATCCCATAGCAGATCACTAAACATCCTTCATCCTAGCACTTTGGACTCAGATTTCCTGTTTATCTCTCTGTCTCCCCAAGTCTTTTAGGGCCTCCATGGTAATGAGTTAAGGCTTTCTCACCATTAAAAACCCAATGGCTAACACAGTGACAAACATAGATGTTGCTCCATATATTTTAATGAAATAAATGAACATACTGCTTTATCAAAAAGCATCAATTTTAATCTGTTTAAACATCACTTTTCTATATGCACTATAAGAAAAGATAGCACATAAACTATTTACAATGAATCTTTAGTTACCTGGGTGTGTGCCCTAGAAGATTCATTCTAAAATTAATACCCAATATTAGTATGTTTGCTTGTCACTTCTTTTCAGAAAAGATAAGTGCAGATTGGGCAAATTCCAAGCTGGTTAGGCCAAAACCAGCTGGTTAGGCTGCCCTTCATAAAAATGAATATAAGGTTCTGCTCATTTGCATGCTCTGATTATTACAAGAGAAGATGGATTTTAGACTATGTCCTTAGAACAAACAGTGGCAGAAAATGTGAAAAAGGAACTGTGGATGTATTGTGTTAAATAATAAATTCTCCAATCTGGCAAAACTGCAAACTAAATATGGTAAAACTCTGAGAATTTAATTAAGCAACCACATACAGGAAAAGTATTTAATTAAGAGATAATCAACAGGATTTCAAGTTTGTTAAGACATAATCAAACTCAGCTGATGTCTTCATCTTCCAGGAAAGCATCCTCATAAAGAAATGGTACCTCCCATCCTCAAGGATGTGACCAAAGACGCAGTCCGGTGGCAATGCCTGAGAGAGGGCTCCTAGCCGTGCACGAGCGAGAAGACCTGGGGCAGGAAGTCTGCCTTTGTAGTAATTGGCTGTGCTGTGGTGATTAATAACCCTCCAGTCCAAAGGTTTCCAAATATAAATGCTTATTTCTGATGTGCATTTCATGTTAGCTGTGTCAGTTAGAGCTCCATGTCAACATCCCTTTACTGCAAATCCCAGCTGAAGGAGAAGCACTTTTTGGGACATGGCATTCTTATGGGGCAGGAGACATGAAAAGCAATGTTTAAACACACGGTCATGGCTATGATTCTTTTCAGATATGACGTGTCATAACTGCTTCCATGCCATTGGCCTGATATTAGACTGAAGAAGTGCCTGCCAGCAGCACAGAAGCTGTGCAAGTCATGTGTACAGTAGGATAGCTCTTCTTGCTCTTTTATAAAAGGGAGTGAATACTTGGGAACAATAATATAATGGACTGACTGTCCTTGAACTGGGATATACAGAAGATCGAGTCAAAATGAGGAACATGGCAGGGATGTGTGAGTTTGAAAATGAAAGGCCCTGTGGGATAACATTTCTAAAACCTGTGGCTAGTCCTCTGTCATATGTGGAAGTTGTGTGGCTGGAGGTTAAGGACTCGTGCACACAGATCTCAGATTGTGCTGGATGGGAATCTGTTTATTCGCTTGGTGACCTGGTGAGGCACTTCACTTTTCTGAGCCTCAGTTTCTCTGGCAGAGTCTATTTTCTGATCATGAAATATCAAAGAAAAATCCACATGCTTCTCTTATATTTAATCACTCCATCTGCAGTTAAGATGAGGCCATGAGACAGGTTCTGGGCAGTGGGATAGGAAACTTTCAAATATGGCCCCTAAAATCTGCCCTGAGACCCTCAGCTTATTTTCTTCTATTCTGCAGAGCAAGCATTGGAGAAAATATAGATCTCTGAATCACTCATTGGAGAAGACCCACACAGGAAAGCTACCCAATCCACCTAAGACTGTGCTGGGGTGACAACTCTGGGTATTGAAATCTGTTTTGTTTTTGCACTGATCATTCATCTACAGAAGAGAGCAAAGAAAGAACTGCATTTTACAAAGATGAATTGAGATAACTTACACAAAGCACAGGGACTTCCCAGGGGGTGCTAGTGGTAAAGCATCTGGCCGCCAGTGCAGGAGATGTAAGAGATGCGAGTTCCACCTCTGGGTCTGAAAGATCCCTTGGAGAAGGGCATGGCAACCCACTCCAGTATTCTTGTCTGGAGAATCCCATGGGCAGAGAGGCCTATCAGGCTATAGTCCATAAGGTGGCAAAGAGCTGGACATGACTGAAGTGACAGCATGCATGCAAAGCACAGAGCAGTGTTTGGCACCGTAAAGGCTCATTTTGTGGTGTTATAATTTATTTTAAGGTCATGTTTATTTAGAGATTAAGAATAAAGTCATTAATATCAATAGATCTAGTTTATATTCCAGTTCTGCTACAAACTAACCATGCATGTTTAGAACATTATTTAACTTCTCTACGCCTCAATTTCTTTGTTTATAAAATGGCAATAAAAATGACATTCAATTTACAAGGCTATGAATTTACAATAAGATAATCCATGTGGTGGTGGTGGTAACGGGTGGTGATCTTTTGCCTGATCTACCATTATAGAAGCAGAGTTGACTGTTAAGTAAAAGAACTAAGGTGACAAGCTTATGTAGAGACTGAACTATGATTTTGATGTGATCAACTGAGCTGACTAGTCATAACGTAAGTATTTATAGAACTGTCTCCATCCATAAAGACAGTGCCCAGATAATGGCAGACTATCTATATCATTAAGGGGTTTTTCTGCTGAAGACATGAAAAACTTAGGAGCTGGGAAAACACATATATACCATTTTAACTTTGTTGTGTTTGTATTTCTTTTTTAATAATTTTAATGCAGTAAGGGATGCAGCATTAAAAATTATTATGTTTTCAATTTAAATAGTTACATAGTTTATTGTAGAAAGAAGCATAGATATTTGTACAGAAAAAACTGCATAGTTCTAATACAAGAAATAACTAGTAATTTTTTTGTATTTACATTCAACTTTTTTTTCTATGGGTAAGCTTTGTTTAACATAGTTGGATTTTCTAGATTTTTATTAAAATCATTACATATATTGTTTTCAAGGACTTAATTAAATGAATGTACCAGTTTACTTAATCATATATTTATTTTGGGTCATTAATTTGTTTTATTTTTTGCTATTATAAGCAATGGTCCTGTTAATTTTTCTGTTATATATTTTTCCATGTTTTGACTTATTAGAACAAATTCATAGAATTGAAATCACTAAGATAGAATAAATATTTATAAGAAATAATATATTGACAAATTGTTAACTCCAGAAATACAGTCATCTCTTGATATATGCACACTAAAATCCTTTGATTCTCAAGTCCCTTACATAAAATACATTTGCATGCAACCTACACACATCTTTTAAATAATCTCTAGAAAACTCATAGTACTAATGCAATGTAAATGCTATGTAAATAGTTGTAAACACAATGTACATACTATATAAATAGTTGCTGGTAGGTGCAACAAATTCACATTTTGCTGAATGTTCTGGAATTTTAAAAAATGTTATCTATCTGCAGTTGGTAAATCCACAGATTTGGAATCTGCAGATACAGAGGGCTGACCATATATGAAAATGATGATTTCATGTGGCCCATCATGGTTTTAATTTTTAAAGAAATATTGGCTAATTGTTTGCAAATATTTACTAATATATGTATATTTATAGATTTAAATAAATAGTTATTTTCTTAATGATACATGGGTTTGAAAAGTCTTCCAAGTTTATTATTAGTGCATGGTTTTTGAATCATCTCTTTATGTCAGTTGCAATATCAAATATTTTCATCACTGATTCACATGACTGTTTCTAAAATTAAAGTTTTAACATACTGTCTTCTAAATTTATATCATCGTTTATATCAGGAGAACTAGAAGCTGCCTCTGCACTTTTTAGCTCACTTTTAACTAATTAGGTGGCTTTTTTTTTTTTTTCACTATCTCTCATATACTCTCACAGGCTTACCAGGTGACTCAGTGGTAAAGAATCCGCCTGCCAATTCAGGAGACTTGAGTTTGATCCCTGGGTCAGGAAGATCCCATGTTGAAGGAAACGGCAACCCACTCCAGTATTCTTGCCTGAAAAATCCCACGGACAGAGGAGCTTGGCAGACTATAGTCCATGGCATTGCAAGAGTCAGACACAACTAAGCAACTAAAAAATAAAAATATACACTCTCATAACTGGATTTCCCAATGATTGTAGTTAAAATCAGTGGGTGAACTTGCAAGCTTAACAGAAGCAACACTCCCTGAAGATAGACCTCATGCAAACTTTTCAACTTTTAGTAGATAGATTTGATATCTGTTTCCTTCTTTTTAAAAAATAGCATAGTTACAGAATTAAGTCTCTGTCTTTATGCAAAATGTTTCTTCTAACACAACTCGGAACTGTCAGAGAGGTACTGGACTATGGCAGAGTTTCTGTGTAAATTGAAATATGGGAAATAATTGGAGTCTTCATAGAAATGTCCATTTCAGGCTATAACTCACATTGCCATTTGAACATCAGACATTTTAGTTTACCTCTTCACAGATTACAGTTCTAAGCATTGGGAGTGTTTTCTCAGAATTCCTCCCATGGAGGTGGTTTTCCATGATTGCCAACTTTTCTACTGCTTTGTAACAGGACAGGCAGACTCTGTGATACAAACTGTCAGCTGAGCTTTTATGTGTGGCTTATGCTGAGCCTACTTTCATGCCTGCCATTAATGTAGCTAAGTTTCCAAGTGCCACAGTGCTAAGCAGAAACCCTCAAGGTCATATGTGACTTTTGATATACTGGATTCTATTTGGACCATTGTTTTCCTTCAGTTCTCACCTATTATCATGTTTTAGGCAGCAAATCTCAAAGATTTTGACTTAAGGGATTTCAAATGCACCAGGATAACACACTGCATAAAAGTATTATTGTAAATACTACAACCAGTGTCTTCTAGCATTAAAAGGCATCATCCATCCTTTCATTCATTTGACAAATATTGACTGCCTAGGGGACTAGTCTGCCTGCATTTGAATTTCAGTTCATTTATTTAGCAGCCCTGTAAATTTAGGTAAGTCTAATTAATCTTCTCAGTTTTTCTCATCTGAATTGCATTATTTCAACTATGATGACTATAATCCAGGCACTGTGCTAGATGTGATGAACACTTTAGTGATTAAAACAAGCATGGTTTAAACTTTCATGGAGTAATTTAGTGATTAAAACAAGCATGGTTTAAACTTTCATGGAGTATAAACTCAGTCAGGAGAGGTTTCTAGGTTTTGGAGAAGATAATAGGGGATGCCTAAATTTGAACCTCTCTACCTAGCTTCATAAAATGCACAAAGGATAACAAGGAGAGGAAATTAAATCTTCCGTAGTTCACAGTTACAACTTTAGTGGGCAGAAGAATATAAAAAATCTCAATTGACACATATGTGAAAGAACATGCCTAAATAGTGGAGTGTGATTAGGAGTTCAAAAGAGTTGAGAATCAGATGGAAATTCTGTAGAATGAGAGAGAGGGCAGTGGCGTCAGCGTGTCACTATGACACAGATAATATCAACTGAAGTTTATCCCCAAAAGGACTGGGTCTTCATTCTGAATGGAGAAATAATATAAAGTGAACGTTCAGAAATGGGTAGGAGCTATGGCTATCAAGAAGTCTAATGGAGGATTAGAAAGGGGGAGCTTCCCTGATGGCTCAGAGGTTAAAGCGTCTGCTTGCAATGTGGGAGACCTGGGTTCGATCCCTCGGTCGGGAAGATCCCCTGGAGAAGGAAATGGCAACCCACTCTGGTATTCTTGCCTGGAGAATCCCATGGACGGAGGAGCTTGGTGGGCTGCAGTCCACGGGGTCGCAAAAAGTTGGACATAACTGAGCTATTTCACTTTCACTTTCTTTACAGGCAGGTACCACCACCATGGAATCTGTCACTTGGTAGCTCAGAGATAGAGAAAGAAGGAGGCTTTGAAGGTAAATGTCACAACATGATAAAATCAAAGATTCGGAAGAAAACAGACCTAAAAAGTCATTCATTGTAGAAATTGCACCTCACTGTAGCAACAGAAGACTTTCTTAAACCAAGAAATCAAGTAAGCCACTCAAACTCCTATAATACTGCTGCTCCAGGAAAACCCAACCCAAATGCACTGTTATTGGATGCCACTGACAGAGTTCCAACACCTCTACTGAGTTGTTACACATAATAAAAACAGTGGTTCAAGGAAAACATATAGCCTTAAATGCTTATTATGTTAATAACGATTTCTTTAAAACGCTGGTAAATTAAACATCCAGCTCAAATAGTTAAACATTTTTAAACAGAAAGAAAGCAGAAGGAAAGAAATGTCAACAAAAACTACAAAAGCAGTAATTCATAAAACAAAAACATGAGGACTAACAAATAATTATTCTCAATTATTTTCACAGGTGATAATGAAGATCCTGTTTAAAAAGTCTCCTGAAGTTTTCTTATATTACTGATGGAAGGCAANGCAGTCCACGGGGTCGCAAAAAGTTGGACATAACTGAGCTATTTCACTTTCACTTTCTTTACAGGCAGGTACCACCACCATGGAATCTGTCACTTGGTAGCTCAGAGATAGAGAAAGAAGGAGGCTTTGAAGGTAAATGTCACAACATGATAAAATCAAAGATTCGGAAGAAAACAGACCTAAAAAGTCATTCATTGTAGAAATTGCACCTCACTGTAGCAACAGAAGACTTTCTTAAACCAAGAAATCAAGTAAGCCACTCAAACTCCTATAATACTGCTGCTCCAGGAAAACCCAACCCAAATGCACTGTTATTGGATGCCACTGACAGAGTTCCAACACCTCTACTGAGTTGTTACACATAATAAAAACAGTGGTTCAAGGAAAACATATAGCCTTAAATGCTTATTATGTTAATAACGATTTCTTTAAAACGCTGGTAAATTAAACATCCAGCTCAAATAGTTAAACATTTTTAAACAGAAAGAAAGCAGAAGGAAAGAAATGTCAACAAAAACTACAAAAGCAGTAATTCATAAAACAAAAACATGAGGACTAACAAATAATTATTCTCAATTATTTTCACAGGTGATAATGAAGATCCTGTTTAAAAAGTCTCCTGAAGTTTTCTTATATTACTGATGGAAGGCAAAAAATGATCCAGTCACTCTGTAAAAGTGGGATTTTTCTTACAAAGTTAAACATGCACTTATCATAGGATCTATTAATCCTATTCTTTGGCATTTACCCAAGTCTCATGAAAGTCTATGTTCACTCAAAAGCCTGAATACAAATGTTTATAGTAACTTAATAATCACCCCAAACTTGAAACCTCCCAGTCTGTCAACTGGTGTGTAGATAAACAAACTGTGATACATCCATAACACAGAATATTTCTCAACAAGTAAAGGGAACAAACTATTAATGAGTAAAACAATATGGATGAGTATCAATTGTGTCAAAGAAGCTAGATTCCACTTACATGAAATTCTGGAAAAGACAAAATTATAAAACAAAAAGCCAATCAGTGGGTTTGGTAGGATTAAAGAGGCATATGGAAATTTGAGGGTGATGGAAGTGTTCCATGTCTTAATTTTAATGGTGTTTACATGACTATAAACATAGCTTAAAACATGGAACTGTACATTTGAAATGGTAAATTTTCCTGTATGCAAATTATACCTCAGTAAATCTGACAGCGTCTCAGAGATTTAAGTTTTAGAGAGTCTTGCTAAAATGTTTACAGATAAAATGAGATCTAATATTTTATTCAAGATAATCTGATGGTTTGGAGAGGAGTTGGAAGTATCTATAAAATCAGATTGCCTAAGGGCTGCAATTGGTTGAAGTTAGGGCACACTTGATTTCCCCTGGGTCAGAAAGATCCCCTGGAGAAAGGGATGGAAACCCACTCCAGTATTCTTGCCTTGAGAATATCATGGACGGAGCAGCCTGGTGGGCTAGTCTATAGGGTCGCAAAGAGTTGGACACAAGTGAAGCAGCTTAGCATGCATGCACACAGGGGCCCATTACTCTACCCACCTTGTTATTCTGTATATTTGACATTTCTCATCATAAACAATATTTTAATTGTAAAAAGTTATTTGGAATTAGAAATTAGTCAACACAAAAGAAAAAGTCAATTTCACATATTCTTAAGATCAAGATACATATCTTGGTATATTTTGCAGTAAGTTGTTATATTGTTACCACTGAAAAGACTTGTTGGAAGTCTTGAACTTGAAAGACTAATTTGGAATTTTATGAAGTAGGTATGCTCCATAGGAGTCCCATATTAAACAAATTAAACTGTATTTTTCTTAAAGTGCTTAATATCTTGATGTGGGCTTCCCAGGTGGCTCAGTAGTAGTAAAGAATCTGTCAGCCAATACAGGCACCAAAGGATACGTGGGTTTGATCCCTGGGTTGGGAAGATCCCCTGGAAGAGAAAATGGCACCCCACTCCAGTATTCTTGCCTGGAAAATCACATGGACAGAGGAACCTGGAGGGCTACAGTCTATGGTGTTGCAAAGAGTCAGACACAACTGAGCACACGTGCATACAAACACACACCCATCTTGATGTATGGAATTTTAGCATTCTCCAATTTATTTGTCTATATAATTCTCTTTTTTTTTTCAGAGTGTTCGAAGAAATAGCATTGCATGGAACATACTTGAGATTCCATACAATACATATTTATAGTTGCTTAGGTGCCAAGAGGCAATTTAATTCTGAGATTAAAACTTGGTGCTTCATATATTAGGGTACTATTTATTCTCTGCTACATCACATAATTCCCAAAAGTAAAGATGCTTAACAAAATAGAATTTATTTCTCCCTCACATGTCTGTCAAATGAGGGTATTTAGGTAGCAAGTGACTTTCCTTCATGTAGAATTTTCAGGAATTGATGTTCTTCCCATATTATTCCTTTTTTATCCTCTAGGGGCTCAGATCCTTCTTCATCTATCCAGCTCCAAGAAGGAAAAAATGAAGTCACTTTGATACCTTAACCACCTTTTGCCCAGAAGTGATACACATCATTTCTTCTTCCATTTCATTGATGACAGGTAGTCATATGGTCCAACTAGATACAACAGGGTCTGAACAATGGAGTTCCTGGCTGGGCAGTTGCTTTGCATGAAAAATGAACATGAATTTTGATGGACAGGTCACTGCTTCTACTATGGGCAGCATAAACACACGAGCAATTCAACGAATTCAGTATCTCTACCAGAGATTATGACTGTAATGATCTGAAGTGTGATCCTGGCATCAATATTTTTTAAATTTCCAGATAATTTATTTCTCAGTTTGAACTAAAAAACATAGGAATAGTCATTAATTTTTAAAGAAGAAATTTATTTCTATTTTTTCCAGCTTTAGTGAGATACGGTTGACAAATAAAAATGTACATTAAGCTGAACAACATGATTTTTAAGAAACAGGTCTGTTATGTATAGGGCACCTCATTTTCTATATAACAAATAAAGTGAAGTGAAAGTCAGTTGTGTCTGACTCTTTATGACCCCATGGACTATACAGTCCAGGAAATTCTCTAGGCCAGAATACTGGAGGGAGTCAAGCTCAAGTTCAGTCACTCAGTCGTGTTCGACTCTTTGCGACCCCATGAATTGCAGCACGCCAGGCCTCCCTGTTCATCACCATCTCTCGGAGTTCACGCAGACTCAAGTCCATCGAGTCCGTGATGCCATCCAGCCATCTCATCCTCTGTCATCCCCTTCTCCTCCTGCCCCCAATC
>SJYW01007210.1:0-19443 GCA_006410735.1 Raphicerus campestris
TCAAGTAGGTTCTGAGCCAAGAGGCCAAACCGACTTGAAGACAGTCTGGGGTAAATGCATAGTACATTAGCATAGCTTAAGACAAACATTTCCGTGAGAAAAATGCATTGGTTATCCCAAGGTTTGAGAATAGTTAACTTCAGGTGAAACCAAGTGTCGTTATGGCAACACAGTATTTTAAGAGAAACCTTTTAAATTTGTATAGAGAAGGAAAAAAATATCGCTAGTTTGTTTCCTCTTACGAGTTAAGAGAGATAAAAACATCTTACACTTGCAGGCTATTTCTTCCCTTTGGAGACCCCTGGCCTTCCTGCCTGTTACCCTCTCAGGAATTACTGGCTTCAGTTTTCAAAGATATGTACTCTGGAACCTCAGTGTAACATAAAGTTTGATTTTAGAATTGGAGTGAAGGCCAGAAATATTTGTTGAATCTTAGGGTTATAGATAATATGTACATTTTTTTAATGTACTTAACTGTTATGGTCCTTAACTATTTTGTTAAGTTGCTTCATGGCATTAAGGCCTTAAGTAATATTCTAATGTAAATTCCAATGAAACTCACTGGCTTTGATTCTTAAAACATAAATGCAATTATCTTTCCAGATTTTGTCCATGATAGAAGAAGCAGCTGGAACCAGGATGTATGAATACAAAAAACAAAATGCTCAGAGGACTATAGAAAAAAAGGAGGCTAAGCTGAGGGAAATTAAGACGGTAATTAAATTTATATAAAATAATTTTAGGGAAGAGAGTACTTTTCTTTTAGAGTTTCTCTGCTGTAAAAGAGGGAAATTTTACCGCACCTGTGCTCTCCCCAGTCTTTGGTCAGTTTTCCTTAGTCTTCCCCCTTTTAAATTTCTTTAATGGTACTTCACATACTCAAAAATACTTTTTCCTTTATTTTCCAGATACTTGAAGAAGAAATTACTCCAACCATTCAAAAATTAAAAGAGGTGTGTACTGTATACGTGAGAACAGCCAGCTAGAATGTCTCTCAAAATTGGTGATGCATCCATGATGATACTCATGGGAGTGACACGTGTACCACCCCTCAGAAATGTTTCTTGGAGATGAGATAAGGAGTTAGAATTGATAGTCCGTGTTCAATCTTCTGCTTATAGGGGACAATGCATTTTTTATTTGTTAAGTCATAATGGTTTTAGAGATTGACTGTCATAATCTCAGAAAACAACATGCCATATTTTCATTCTTTGTTGAAGACAAATGTAAATCTAAATTTTCCTGGATAGTTAGAATTAAGTGGAATAAATATTTCTTAAAGGTATGGTACTCTTAGAAACTCTTGGTAGAGTGAGTAACTTCTAGGGTAAGGGGCTATCACTAAAATTACTGCTGTCAAGGCAGTTGGTTGACAGTAGGTATTGAAACAGATGGCTGTTTTCTGTATAATCTTTGCACTTCTGACATCATATCACTATTTCAGTAAAAGTATTTTAAGTCATGTATTTAGAAATTTCTTAAATGTTCATTAAAATTTGATACTTTTCAAGCTCTCTTCCGAATCTATACAGCAACATAGCTGTAATTGGAAAAACTGAAAAATTGTGAACTTGAAGGTTCTGCTTTTGTGTGTATGATTTAGTAGAAAAACACTAGTTCACGAGTTTAAATCTAGGTGTCATATTTTTTACCAAATTCTATATCTAATAATATGAAGAGCTTATTTAATCACCCTTAATTTGTTTCTTCATCTGCAGATTAGGAATTTTCATTGTTAAGTTTGTCCTAGTAGGTCCCAGTGGGAATCAAGTTTAGTAATATGTGAGCAAATATATATAAATAGTTATATGAATTAATATAGGGTGGGCATCTTGGTAATAGTACTACAAAATACATTTAATAGTGTATCATTCATAGTTTTATAGTTTTATAGACTTATTCCCACTAGTCTATGAATCTTATGTCTACAGTTCTTTGTTAATCCCAACTGTGTGGTTATATTTGAGAAGAAGTAGCCACAGAGAATTCGCTAAGATGACAGTATCGAAAAAGCCACAGTTCTAATGTTGTTTGAAGTTTCCTAAAATTAATAGTCCATAATTACCCAAGTTTAAGACAAAATCCATTATATTTATTGTGTAATGGGAAATTTTTTATGTGTTACTGTATTTAAATTCTTTCCAAATTTGGTTAAAAATACTAACGTAGTTATATTTTATTGGTGATTCTCTTTTAGGAAAGATCTTCCTACTTGGAGTACCAAAAGCTATTGAGAGAAATAGAACATCTGAGTCGTTTATATATAGCTTATCAGTTTTTGCTGGCTGAAGATACTAAAGAACGCTCAGCTGAGGCATTAAAAGAAATGCAGGATAAAATTAAGAAGCTTCAAGAAGAAGTGTCTGAGAATGATAAAAAAATAAAAGCACTTAGTCATGAAATAGAAGAGTTGGAAAACAGAAAAGATAAGGTTTGACATGTGTAAGAATAATAATACACTGAAAAATATTAAATAATGTAACTATTTTGGGTTTACTGGGCATTGTGTTCTCTATTGAAAAAAAACTATCTTAATGTATGATAATGATATAGTTTCAGTTCAGTCGCTCAGTTGTGTCTGACTCTTTGCGACCCCATGGACTGCAGCACACCAGGCTTTCCTATCTATCACCAACACCTGGAGTTTACTCAGATTTATATCCATTGAGTTGGTGATGCTATCCAAGCATCTCATACTCTGTTGTCCATTTCTCCTCCTGCCTTCAGTCTTTCCCAGCATCAGGGTCTTTTCAAACGAATCAGTTCTTCACATCAGGTGGCCAGAGTATTAGAGTTTCAGCATCAGTCCTTGCAGTGAAATTCAGGACTGAATTCCTTCAGAGTGGACTACTTGGATCTCCAAGGGACTCTCAAGAGTTTTCCAACACTACAGTTCAAAAGCATCAATTCTTCGTTGCTCAGCTTTCTTCACAGTCCATCCAACTCTCACATCCATACATGACCACTGGAAAAACCACAGCCTTGACTAGACGGACCTTTGTTGGCAAAATAATGTCTCTGCTTTTTAATATGCTATCTAGGTTGGTCATAACTTTTCTTCCAAGGAGCAAGCATGTTTTAGTTTCATGGCTGCAGTCACAATCTGCGGTGATTTTGGAGCCCAAAAGAATAAAGTGTCACTGTTTCCATTGTTTCCCTATCTATTTGCCATGAAGTGATGGAAGCAGATGCCATGATCTTCGTTTTCTGAATGTTGAGTTTTAAGCCAACTTTTTCACTCTTCTCTTTCACTTTCATCAAGAGGCTCTTTAGTTCTTCTTAACTTTCTGCCATAAGGATTGTGTCACCTGCATATCTGAGGTTATTGATATTTCTCCCGGCAATCTTGAGTCCAGCTTGTGCTTCATCCAGCCCAGCATTTCTCATGATGTATTCTGCATATAAGTTAAATAAGCAGGGTGACAATATACACCCTTGATGTACTCCTTTTCTTGTTTGGAACCAGTCTGTTGTTCCATGACCTGTTCTAACTGTTGCTTCTTCACCTGCATAGATTTCTCAAGAGACAGGTCAGGTTGTCTGGTATTCCAAACTCTTTCAGAATTTCCCACAGTTTGTTGTGATCCACAAAGTCAAAGACTATGGCATAGTCAATAAAGCAGAAATAGATGTTTTTCTGGGACTCTTATTGCTTTATTAATGATCCAGCAGATGTTGGCAATTTGATCTTTATTCCTCTGCCTTTTCTAAATCCAACTTGAACATCAAGAAGTTAACGGTTCATGTACTGCTGAAGCCTGGCTTGGAGAATTTTGAGCATTCCTTTACTAGCATGTGCTGCTGCTGCTAAGTCACTTATGTCATGTCTGACTCTGTGCGACCTCATAGACGGCAGCCCACCAGGTTCCCCCGTCCCTGGGATTCTACAGACAAGAACACTGGAGCGGGTTCCCATTCCCTTCTCCAGTGCATGAAAGTGAAGTTGCTCAGTTGTGTCCTACTCTTCGCAATCCCATGGACTGCACCCTATCAGGCTCCTCCATCCGTGGGATTTTCCAGGCAAGAGTACTGGAGTGGGGTGCCATCACCTTCTCTGACTAGCGTGTGAGATGAGTGCAGTTGTGTGGTAGTTTGAGCATTCTTTGGCATTGACTTTGGGATTGGAATGAAAATTTACCTTTCCAGTCCTGTGGCTATTGCTGAGTTTTCCAAATTTTCTGGCATATTAAGTGCAACACTTTCACAGCATCATCTTTCAGGATTTGAAATAGCTCAACTGGAATTCCATCATTTCCACTAGTCTTAGTAGTGATGCTTCCTAAGGCCCACCTAACTCTGCATTCCAGGATGTTTGGCTCTAGGTGAGTGATCACACCATCATGATTAGCTGGGTCTTGAATATCTTTTTTGTGTAGTTCTTCTGTGTATTCTTGCCATCTCTTCTTAATATCTTCTGCTTCTATTAGGTCCATACCATTTCTGTCCTTTATTGTGCCCATCGTTGTGTGAAAAGTTCCCTTGATATCTCTAATTTTCTTGAAGAGATTTCTAGTCTTTCCCATTCTTTTATTTTCCTGTATTTCTTTGCATTGATCACTAAGGAAGGCTTTCTTATCTCTTCTTGCTACTTGTAACTCTGTTTTCAAATGAGTATATCTTTCATTTCACTTTTGCTTTTCAGGTCTCATCTTTTCACAGCTATTTGTAAGGCCTCCTCAGACAACTTTTGCGCCTTTTTTACATTTCTTTTTCTTAGGGATGGTCTTGATCCCTGCCTCCTGTACAATGTCACGAATCTCCATCCATAGTTCTTCAGGCACTCTGTTCATCAGATCTAATCTTTTGACTCTATTTCTCACTTCTACTGTATAATCATAAGGGGTTTGATTTAGGTCATACCTGAATGGTCTAGTGGTTTTCCCTACTTTCTTCAATTTAGGTCTGAATTTGACAATCAGGAGTTCATGATCTGAGCCATAGTCAGCTCCTGGTCTTGTTTTTGCTGTCTGTATAGAGCTTCTCCATCTTTGGCTGCAAAGAATGTAATCAATCTGCTTCGGTATTGACTGTCTGGTGATGTCTATGTGTAGAGTCCATAGTTTATTAAAAATAAATATATATAAATTATATGCTAACAGATTTTTAAGTATATGATTGAATTGAGTGCATTTGATTATAGGAAGTTGGAGGTATACTTCGATCTTTAGAAGATGCTCTTACAGAAGCTCAGCGAGTTAATACTAAATCTCAAAGTGCCTTTGATTTCAAGAAGAAAAATCTGGCAAGTGAAGAGAACAAACGCAAAGAACTGGAGAAAAATATGGTAGAGGTAAGCAAATGAGAAGTGTAATTTAATTCTAGTATAATACATTCCTACATTCTGTTAATATTTACTCAGTGCCTGCTGTGGACCCAGGGTAATTGTTTAGCCTAGGATGTAGCAAATGACAAAATGACAGTAATGAACAAAATGCCTTGTGAGTCTTCATTCCAGTGAGGAAAACGATGATAAGGGAAATGTGAAGTATGTTATATAGTGATAACTGATGAGGAAGAAAGCAGTGGATAGGGTTAGTATGGAGCAGAGAGGTGCAGTTTGGAATTTTAAACTGGGTAAACATTAAAGGTCTCATTGGGAGGCTTGTATTTCATTAGAGACCTGAAAGTGATCACAGAAGGATGTAGATAGGTTGGGAGGCTGTAGGGGGAGATGTTCCAGACAAAAAAGCAGCAGCTGCCCCCAAGTGCCTAAGGTATTGGGAAAGCAGAGAGAAGTAAAGCTGGTTACCAGTGAGTAGTAGAGATGGGGTATAGGATCACATGTGATTTTGCAAAATATGTGAAGGACTTTGCCCTTTATTCTGAGTAGCATGGGAAGCTGCTGGAGTTGGTTGAGCACAAGGGTGACATTTTAATATTTTAGTAGTACTATTCTTGCTGTTTTGAGGATAAATTAAAGGGAAGAAGTAGAGAAACTAGGTAGTAATTGGTAGTGCAGGTGATAGTCCTTGGATAGATGCAATAGAAGGTGGAATATTAGAGAAGTTGTGGGATTTTATGTGTACTTTAAGGGTAGGCCAACAGATATTTTTTAATTAAAGTATAGTTCATTGGTTTAGAATGTTGTTTTCTGCTGTACAGCAAAGTGACTCAGTTATACATGTATTTTCTTTTTTTATTTTCTTTTCCATTATGGTTTATCACAGGATATTGAATGTAGTTCCCTTTGTCATACAGTAAGACCTTATTGTTTATCCATCCCATCCATAACAATTTGCACCAGCTAATCCCAAACTCCCAGTCCTTCCCTCCTCTTTCCACTCTTCCCCTTGAAAAGTTTATTCTCCGTGTCTGTGAGTCTTTCTGTTTTGTAGATAAGTTCATTTGTATCATATTTTAGATTCCATATATAAGTGATATCATGATGTTTGTCTTTCTCTTTCTGACTGACTTTGCTCAGTATGATAACCTCTGGGTCCATTGCTTGGTATCCATTGGTCCAATGGCAATTTTTCATTCTTTTTAATGTCTGAGTAATATTCCAGTGTGTGTGTGTAACATCTTCTTTATTGGTTCATCTGTCGATGGACATTTAGGTTGCTTCCATGACTTTGCTACTATAAATAGTGCCCAGCAGATTGGTGTTTGAATATGAAAGAGGACTGAAGGATAGCTCCGGAGTTCTGTTGTTGACAGTTTGAAATATGGTTACCATTTGTTGAATGGCGAATAATAGGCTTGAGGAGATAGTTAGACATCTAAGTAGAGATATTGATTTGATAGTTTAAAATGTGAACTTT
Source organism: Raphicerus campestris (assembly GCA_006410735.1). Classification (NCBI taxonomy): domain Eukaryota; kingdom Metazoa; phylum Chordata; class Mammalia; order Artiodactyla; family Bovidae; genus Raphicerus; species Raphicerus campestris. Next base: position 6,762 of record SJYW01007210.1, read on the forward strand.
GAATCCAAGTTAGAAATGCAAATCAAAATACATATTTTAGCATGCACCAGGGCTAATGGTCAGACTTCTTTTCTTCAGTGATCCCATCCAGCCCTGTACTCCTCAGTACCATCTACATGTTGAAGCCTTTCAAACCTGTAATTAACCTTGACTCCTTCTTTGAAGGACTCATTTGTCCAGCTATTTAATTGACATTTTTATATGGATGACTTTAAAAAATTTAAAACTTAACATAAACATATCCAAAATAGAACTCTTAAGTTTTCCTCACCTACTCAAACCTGCCTGAGCTACTGAATTTTCCTGATGTCAGTAATGATGCTGTTCACTCCAGAACCTGGAGTCCTGAATTTTCCTCTTTCTCCCAACCCTGTGGTATCTAATTCATCAACAAATTTTGTTGATTTTAAAAGTATATCCAGAATATCCAGATATATGTGTATATCCAGAATACAGCCACTTTTCACGCCTCTTTCACTCCTCACATGGTTCATGCCATCACCTCCCAGGAAGGTACTCAGTAGTATCCTCATTAGCTGCCTTTTTTTACTTGCTCACTGTGTTCCAGCCACAGTTCCTCTAATACCCAAGCATAGTCCTCAGAGCTTGGCAAGAGTGCCATCCCCCTAGTATTTGCATGGTCACACCTTTTGTTTCATTTAGGTTTCTGCTCAAAATGTCATCACAAAAAGGCCTTTTCTCATTACTCTTAAAATAGAAGTTCCATATTTTTTTGCTTTGTTTACTATGTCTTCCACCTTAGAAATGTAGGCTCCCTGAGGACCCTGTGTCTTTAATGTCTAGAATAATGCCTGGTACATGGTAAATACTTAAGAAATACCCAGTGAATCATGAATTAAGTGAGCCACATTTCTGATCCCTTTCATGTAAATATGACTAGATTTTTTTTTTCTTTTAGTGCAGGTATCTTGTGTAGCATTAGATATCTGGTTATTAGAATTTAAGTGGGAGTGTTAGTCTTTCAGTCGTTCCAACTCTTTGTGATCTGATGGACTGTGGCCTGCTAGGCACTTCTGTCCATGGAATTCTACAGGCAAGAAGACTGGAGTGGGTTACCATTCCCTTCTCTAGAGGATCTTCCTGACCCAGGGAACAAACCAGGGTCTCCTGCATTGCAGGCAGATTCTTTACTTACTATATGAACCACCATGGAAGCTGTTCCCATAATGATTTAATACTTAAATTGTATGGCCTTTAATAGTTTATAAAAGCATTTTCATAATCATGCTCTTAATCCTGAAATTTCTTTTATGCTTGAGGTAGAGTGGATATTATTTCAATATTATAGTTTTAGAACGTGATTTTTAGTTGTTTCAAGTGGTTTGTTTAAATTTGCAATAATATTTTAACTCATTCTCTCTCAGATTTGACTATAACATGGAATGAAGGTATTTCTATTAGGATAAGAGGTACATTTATCGTAAAAACTGAGAAATTTCAAAATGGGAATAAAATATTTAAAATTATGGTTAAATTACTATGTTCAGATTGGTATGAAATTTGGTGACATTAAAGGTATATATGTTTCAGTGGTTTTCTAAAATATGATACTATCCAATTTCAAACTCTTCCTAAAGGATTCTAAAACTTTAGCAGCAAAGGAAAAAGAGGTTAAAAAAATAACAGATGGACTAAGTGCCCTTCAAGAAGCAAGTAATAAAGATGCTGAAGCTTTGGCCATTGCACAGCAGCACTTTAATGCTGTTTCTGCTGGTCTGTCCAGTAATGAAGATGGAGCAGAAGCAACTCTTGCTGGTCAGATGATGGCCTGTAAAAATGACATAAGTAAATCTCAGACAGAAGCCAAACAGGTAAGTATAGACAGTAAGAACCATGTGGTTGCAGTTTTTATTTCTTTATTATTATTTTATTTTTTGTGAAGCTCCTTCACACTATGCTTTGGCAGTTGTTAAACAAAGTATTGAAAATATTCAGATAACTATCAACTGTTACATTCTGCTGCTGCTTACCACCTAAAACAATGAAATTCAAATATACTGATTGCTACCTATTGACAATGTCAGTATAAGATGCCATAAAGCATAAAATACCTTTATAGATTAATTGAAATTTTAAGTGCAGTAAATGTTCTGTTTTCAGCATTGTATGGAATACTTGAGGTTAGCGTATTTGTTTTCATCTTTTTGGTATTTTATTGACATTATAAAGTTGAAGTTTTAAGCTTTAATAGGAAAACAAAAACATCATCTTCATTTATATGTTTGCAACACCTAAAACTATAGCATTTCAGTGTCAAACTTACACATATACATTTTTCTGTCACTTTATCATCCACTTCCTGTATACTTTTATTCCTCATCAATACACTTAGGTGCACAGTTGGACAGCATAAATATATATAAGTGCAAATATGCATACCTAAGTGAAAAAGAAGGAAGTGATTTCTAGCTTTCTATTTTGTTTTTAATTTGATCAGTTCAGTTCAGTCGCTCAGTCGTGTCCGACTCTTTGCGACCCCATGAGCTGCAGCACGCCAGGCCCCCCTGTCCATCACCAACTCCCGGAGTTCACTCAGATTCATGTCCATTGAGTTGGTGATGCCATCCAGCCATCTCATCCTCTGTCGTCCCCTTCTCTTCCTGCCCTCCTCCTCCCAGCATCAGAGTCTTTTCCAGTGAGTCACCTCTTCGCATGAGGTGGCCAAAGTACTGGAGTTTCAGCTTCAGCATCACTCCCTCCAAAGAACACCTAGGACCGATCTCCTTTAAAATGGACTGGTTGGATCTCCTTGCAGTCCATGGAACTCTCAAGAATCTTCTCCACAGTTCAAAAGCATCAATTCTACGGCACTCAGCTTTCTTCACAGTCTGACTCTCACATCCATACATGACCACTGGAACAACCATAGCCTTGACTAGATGGACCTTTGTTGGCAAAGTAACGTCTCTGCTTTTGCATATACTGTGTAGGTTGGTCATATCTTTTCTTCCAAGGAGTAAGCGTCTTTTAATTTAATGGCTGCAATCACCATCTGCAGTGATTTTGGAGCCCCCAAAAATAAAGTCTGACACTGTTTCCCCATCTATTTCCCACAGAGTGATGGAACCAGGTGCCATGATCTTTGTTTTCTGAATGTTGAGCTTTAAGCCAACTTTTTCACTCTCCTCTTTCATTTTCATCAAGAGACTTTTTTAGTTCCTCTTCACTTTCTGCCTTAAGGGTGGTGTCATCAACTAATGACAATTCTTTGATATTAATCTTCGAGCTCATTGATGTTAGTTTTATAAATATTAAAAATATAGACTTAAATTATAAGATATTTAATATTTGAACATATATTCATTTATATTCTGAGTAGTATTTTGAGGAGAATACATTGGGAAATGATTGACCTATTGATATACTGATCCAAGTAGTCAGTTAAATTTTCAAGGCTGATGTGTCTTAAAACAGTCTAAATCTGTGGCCATTTTATCACTGGCACTGTCTGCCTCATATAGCCTGTTCTATGTTTTTCTGTTACAGGCTCAGATGAAGTTGAAACATGCCCAACAAGAATTAAAGACTAAACAAACAGAAATTAAGAAAATGGATAGTGGCTATAGGAAAAATCAAGAAGCATTAGAAGCTGTGAAAAAACTTAAAGAAAAACTTGAAACTGAAATGAAAAGGCTAAATTATGAAGGTTTGCCTTTAACATGTTAAATCATTAGGAAGTAGTGATTATTAATAGAAACTTAAAGGAAATAGCAAGTAGGAAATTTTTTTATCTCATTAATGTTAATGGGAATTAGTATAAAAATCATTTATACCTATAATCAGAAAAATATCAAAGTATAAAACAGTCCTTTGAATTGAAAGGATGAAAATGGTTTTATGTGTTGAAAATGTGTCTACATGACACTTAATAGAAATTCAAATGTTAAGTATGCTTTTCTTCAATATTTATCAAGAATTTGCAGTTTGCTTTTAGAAATGCTTTGGAAATAGAAATTACTAATGTTTTCCTTAAAACAGTAGACTATTTGAGTTTTTAAAACATGGTTTCAATTTGCTTATGGCTTACTGTTCAGAAAACAAGGAGGAAAGCCTTCTGGAAAGGCGCAGGCAGCTATCTCGTGATATCAATAGACTGAAAGAAAGAGAAGAAGCTCTCTTGGCCAGATTTCCCAATCTTCGATTTGCCTATAGGTAAGAGGTAAATCTTGAAATTGAACGTGGTAGTAACTAGGATATATTTTTGTATAAAAGTTACCACAAGCTGCTTTTCCTTGTTTTTCTTTTTTCCTTAAATCTGTATTGAATGTTTCAGATTTGTAGACAGAGGAAATTCTTGTGAAATTTAAGGTTACTAATGCCACTAATCTCAAAACCAAAACGAGGGGAATTTAATCTTAGTCCAAAAAGTTTAAGTTATTTTTATCGTTAATGTTAAATAGCTGTGTTAACGTTTTACAGTTTGTTTTACTAATGCTATATGGTTTTTTCTTGGAATACTTAATATATGTATTACAAAGATTAGAACACTAAAGTTATTTTTGTTACCTTCAAAACATTATGTATACTGAAAGATCTTTTGATTTTAAAACAATAGTCTATTAAGGGTACAATAGCATACTGTATACATAGTTTAAAAAACCAGGGTACATTTATAAAACCTTGATTACTAAAAAGACTATCAGCTGACAGTGCAAGTTTGTCAGAGAACTTCAATTTGTAAAAAACAAAGTGACAACGGAAAACATAAATATTTGTGAAACACAATAAAAGGTGTGTCTGTAGCTGGACAACCACGAGACATTTGAAATCTTTTAATTTTGTTAAAACTGCTGATTATTGTGCTTTCAATTTAATGTATTGTCAGAAAGAGCTCTTGACTAGTAAAGTACAACTTTTTCTATTTTGTCTAAGATTAATTTTTGTCCACTTTTCTGTTTTAGGGATCCAGAGAAGAACTGGAATAGAAATTGTGTGAAAGGACTTGTAGCTTCACTGATCAGTGTAAAAGATACTTCTGCAACCACTGCTTTAGAATTAGTGGCCGGAGACCGACTCTACAATGTTGTAGTAGACACAGAGGTAAACTGATTTTAATTTTAAAAAGCATATAATTGCTGTTAAAACTGTAATAGCTGCTAACTTGAAAAATCATGTGCTCTTAGAAGAACTGGGTACTTTATTGACGTTTTAAACTTTTTCTAAGGCTAAATGTTGGGCTTCCCTGATGACTCAGTTGGTAAAGAATCTGCCTGCAATGTGGGAGACCTGGGTTTGATCCTTTGGTTGGGAAGAGTCTCTGGAGAAGGGAACGGCTACTTACTCCAGTATCCTGGCCTGGAGAATTCCATGGACTATATATAGTCCGTGGAGTCACAGAGTTGGACATGACTGAACGACTTTCACTTAAGGCTAAATATTTATCTTTACAGGGTAAAATGATAGAGTTAATGATTTTTTATATTTTATTAACATTATTCCAAAGGAAGTTGTATGCTAACTCAAGAGTCCAGAATGCACATATCCATCTTAGAATTTTGATTGTTCAGGATAGTAGGCACTGAACATATTTATAAATTCCTAAACTTGTACTGTTTCCATTTAAATGGTTTTTGTTGTTATTAATATTTCTTTCATTTCTAATGCACAATGTTTTAGGTTACTGGAAAAAAGCTACTAGAAAAGGGGGAATTGAAGCGTCGATACACTATAATTCCACTCAATAAAATTTCATCCAAATGTATTACTCCAGAAACTCTGAGGATTGCTCAGAATCTGGTAAGTCTTTTTTATAAGCTTTGTCTGCATCTTACTGTTTTGTTTTGTTTTTTTAATTATAGGACATTAACTGTCCTCTGAAGTAAGCTGGGATTTCAGTCATGTATCAAACCGCACAATTTAATTGTGTTACCGTGCTTTAAAAAGTTAAGATACCAAAGAAAATAAAATCAGCTTTTGTGAAATTAGATGGAAAGAGAACAGAAATGTTGGAATACTAAAATTCCCTTTCATTCTTTAAAGTTGTATTAGAATGTCTTCTTTAAAAGATTTTTATTGGACTGTAGTTGGTTTAAATGTGTTTTAGGTATACGGCTAAATGATTCAATTATGCATACATGTATATATCCATTATTTTTCAGATTTTTCTCCCATATAGATTATTACAGAATATTGAGTAGAGTTCCTTGTGCTATATAGTAGGTCCTTGTTAGTTATCTGTTTAATTTTTGTGTGTTGTGTGTGTTAAGTCACTTTAATCATGTCCAACTTTTTGTGACCCTATGGACTGTAGCCTGCTAGGCTTCTCTGTCCCTGGGATTCTCCAGGCAAGAATACTGGAGTGGATTGCCATGGCCTCCTCCAGGATCTTCCTGACCCAGGGGTGGAAGCTTCCTCTCTGATGCCTTCTGCATTGGCAGGTTGATTCTTTACCACTAGTGCCATCTGGGCAGTAGAGTTCCGTGTGCTGTACAGTAGTAGGTCCTTGTTGGTTGTCTGTTTTATTTATACTAAAGATTTGCTCAGTCGTATCTGACTCTTTGCAACCCCGTGGACTATAGCCCACCAGGCTCCTCCGTCCATGAGATTCTCCAGGCAAGAATACTGGAGTGGGTTGCCATTTCCTTCTCTACTGTTTTATTTATAGTAGTGTGTAAATGTTAACTCTAATCTCCTGATTTATTACTTCCCCTACATTTCCCCTGTGGTAGCCATAAATAATGATTTTTTAAATCTGTGAGTCTGTTCTACAAATAAGTTCATTTGTATCAACTGAATTCTCTTAGCATTTGCTTGTCTGTAAAGCTTTTGATTTCTCTGTTGAATTTGAATGAGATCCTTCTGTGTAGAGTAATCTCTTGGTTATAGGTTTTTCTCTTTCATCACCAGGGCTTGTGGCTCAACTGGTAAAGAATCACCTGCAATGTGGGAGACCTGGGTTCCATCCCTAGGCTGGGAAGATCCCTTGAAGAAGGGAATAACTACCCACTTCAGTTTTCTGGCCTGGAGAATTCCATGGACTGTATAGTCCACGGAGTTGCAAAGAGTTGGACATGACTGAGTGACTCACTTTCACATTAAATATTAAACTTTTGATTTCTGATTAATGAGAACTTATAGAACTTAGAGAGGAATATAGGAATTCTGCAGGTTGTTTTTTTCATTCCAGGCACACTTAAACCAGCTATGGTAATAACCGTTATGGAACATAATCTCAATCTTACAGAGATGCTTCTCTACTGGAGTTTTTTTACATTGCCCACCAACTTGTGAACATACAAAGCAGGTAGCCAGGATATGCAGTCAGCTGCTGGGCTAGATCTAAAGTAGTATGGTTTCCAGTGAATAGATGAGTGCAAGGAAATATATTTAAAAAGCTACTGTGGTTGTATAATATTTGATGAGAACATGAAACCAGTTTTAACTTTCAGTAGTGATATCAGTATTTGAGCAGGTATTCTAAGTTCATGAGTTGAAAAACAATTCTGTGGAACCTGAAACTGCATGTATAATTAAGATAATAAATGGATATTCAGTAAATTTCTGAAATTGAGAAGCCTTCAATGAAAATTGTTTACTGTCTGGAGAAGAAAGATGAGTATAGAGTAAATAGGTGGTAATTTTGGTTAGTACTTCTTTTACTTTGAAAAATCACCTTAGAGTCTAGAAGGAAGTTATTCTTGTCTTGGGTCAAGTTCCAATGTTAGAAGTAAGTTGGGGTTTTAAGTAACAACAAAAGTACTTTTACCCAGATCCCTTAGCCACACACACTGAATGGTAACTGCTGTGTTAGAGGACATTGCTGAACGTATGTTGCAGAGAGCTGCCTTCATTATGATTTCTGCTACACTCCATAAAGTATATTCAGTTCAGTTGCTCAGTCGCATCTAGCTCTTTGCGACCCCATGAATTGCAGCACACTAGGCCTCCCTGTCCATCACCAACTCCCAGAGTTCACTCAAACTCAGGTCCATTGAGTCGGTGATGCCATAAAAATAGGCTGAGGTAGACACTATAAACAAAGGGTGAGAAAAGAGAGTTGGATCAAAATAAAAGATTGAGAGATTTTTTAAGTTACTTTTTTACTCTCAATTACTGTTTTCATTTCTATAACTGAAAGGTAGTTGCTCTAGCATGTTTTATTTGAGTGGAAAAGTATTCACTTTGGGACAACCAAGTTGATAGTTGAAGTAAAATATGTAATTGTGTAACTGTTGATCTAGAAATTACACTTTAAGAAAGTGTGTTCACAGATAATCCACTTTGAATTTAGAAACTTGATAGGGGTTTCTACTTGATTGAAACTCATGACTGGTATTTTAGCTAAATGTTTTACTTAGATTTTTCAGTGCTTAAACTTGAATTGTTTTTTTCTAAAAGTGAGTTTTCTATAGCATTTTAGAAAATTCAAAAGGAGTTGTAGTGCTGGGTATATATATTAAGTTACTATTAGTATTTATACTAACAGCTGTGGGCATTATTAGTATTTTATAAAACAGCATTTGAAAGGAAAGGAGTAATATGTATTATGACATATGACATATATGTTTTCCCACAGGTTGGCCCTAATAATGTTCATGTGGCTCTTTCCCTGGTTGAATACAAACCAGAACTTCAGAAAGCAATGGAATTTGTCTTTGGAATGACATTTGTTTGTGACAATATGGATAATGCAAAAAAAGTAGCTTTTGATAAAAGGATAATGACTAGAACTGTAACTCTAGGAGGTGATGTGTTTGATCCTCATGGGACATTGAGTGGAGGTAGGATTTATATCATTTTTTCCTCCTACTCCTTTGTTCTAAATAGGGTGGGGACTTTTTTTTTTTAATAGGAAATATTGGGGTTGGAATAATTCAGTGTTTTATTCCTAAAGGATTGAGTTTTTATTTGTGACAGTTACTTATTATTAATTGAGAAATTATACACTGTCATCATCCAGATGGAACTCATAGTCTAATAATCAGTACTGTAGCTTTTCTTGTTCACCTATTCTTGTTTTCTTTTTTTTTTTTTTTTTGCCTTATTAAGATATTCTAGTCACTGGGAAACAAAGTATTTTTATTCGGTGCAATTGTAGCTTGACCACCCAGTTTTCCTTTAGGAAACATGTTAACTTCTAATATGTGTATATGCTTCTGCTCCTGTCAAAAATAAAGCAAAACTTTAAATCTGCCCTGAGATAGTGCCTTAAGAAAGGAATTCTTAAGTAGTGACCATGTATTTCCTGTCCTAGTATTTGTGACACTGTTTCCATATCCATGTGAAGTGACCATGTAATAAACTAACAAATACTGAACAGTACTTACTGTGTACTAGGCAGTGTTGTAAGCCTGTACGTCCAATACAGTAGCTACTAGCCACATGTGACTTTCCATTTAAATAAGGTAATTAAAATTAAATAGAATAATTTACTTAATTGCACTAGGCATATTTCAAGGGCTCAGTAACCACAGTGGTTAGTGGGTAATTGGATAGTGCAGATATGGAACATTTCTATAAAGCCCTATCCTAAGGACTTTAATTAGTTCATTTAATCTTTATAACAACCTTGAGGTAGACATTATTATCTTTTCCATTATATATTTGTAGAAACTAAAGCATAGAACAGTTAAGAATTTGCTGATAAGTGGCAGAGCCAGGGGTCAGTTTAAAGATGTAGCCTGATTTCACAGTTTGTGCTTTTAACCAAACCAAGAGACTTGGATGCCTCTTGGGTTATGAAGTATCTTAATTTCTTTCTAGTCCAAGAAAACAGTAGCCAATATAATGAGATTCATGATCAAGTTCCGCACTGTACACAGTGACTAGTATCTACAGTTGGAAGATAGAGACCAAATATTTTAAAATACCTAGACTAGAAGGGAACATTTTAGATTTCACTGAATTATATGTTCCTGAAATTCCTCCTTAAGTGATGGCAGATATGTAACCCCATGTCATATAAGCAGAGTGTTCATAATAGCATTGTTGACTGACCTTCCTTTCTTCCATCAAACCTAGAGTTTTCTTGACAGCTTAACACCTCAGCCTGTTACTGCCAGACAGTTATAATGCATGTAAGGTGAAACCAGTTTACTATGCTATGTCAAGTTTAGACCACATTATGATATGGTTATAAACAGCTCCCAAATCTCTGTGGCTTACAGGTTTATTCTATAATTATGCTACATCATATTACTTGTCTCTGCTCCATGTTATTTTCATTTAGGCTGACTGAAAAATAAATGTTTTTTTTTTAACCTACTTTACACATGGGAAAGGAAAAACCCGTGGTAAATTATGTGCTTACTCTTAGAAGAGGCAGATTTCCCAGTTCACTGGCTAAGGCAGAGCACGTGGCTAAGCCTGATCTTAGTAGAGCAGAAAATGGTTCTGAGAGGGATCCACCCAGTGAGCAAAGACAATGATTATTTTGAATAAATAATCCAGCACATACAGNAACCTACTTTACACATGGGAAAGGAAAAACACGTGGTAAATTATGTGCTTACTCTTAGAAGAGGCAGATTTCCCAGTTCACTGGCTAAGGCAAAGCACGTGGCTAAGCCTGATCTTAGTAGAGCAGAAAATGCTTCTGAGAGGGATCCACCCAGTGAGCAAAGACAATGATTATTTTGAATAAATAATCCAGCACATACAGAGTATTTGTTATCACATATGTATGCCCTAAGATTCAAATGATAAAATGGATTCTGTAGCTTCATAAACCACTAAAGATTGGCTGTTGAATTATTTCACGTGTAAATCTCTTAGAAAACTGTATTGTTTCCTAAATATATGACAACTCAGTGTCCAAGGCTTGTTTCAATTTGCCTCTGTCAGGTGCTCGATCCCAGGCAGCTTCCATTTTAATGAAGTTTCAAGAACTCAAAGATGTTCAAGATGAGCTCAGAACCAAGGAGAGTGAGCTACAGGCTCTAGAAGAGGAATTAGCCAATCTTAAAACCACTGCTGAAAAGTAAGACTTTGGTTGGATTAAGCTGTTTTTAAAATTATTTTTGGTCAACGATCTGCATCTGCATGGTAGAAGATTAAAAAAAACTAATATTTAAAGAAATACTTAATGACTTAAAAATAAATAATAACCTTAGTATTGAATAAATTGTGAATTGCTAACATATCAGTTATTTTTTTTAATAGAAGTGATTCTTTGTTTTATAAAATTATGGAAAGTTAATTAAAAGGAAGAAAGAAAAATCAGCCAAATATTCCTATTTTTCTTCTGAGATATATACTCTATTAACATTCTGTGGGGATTAGTGGGGAGACACACAGATGCTCTGAAGGTTGATGCCAGAGGACACTTGAGTCTTTGATTTGAAATGATGTAATATGCTGTAGCATTGATTGGGTGTCTGCACTAAGTTTTGCAGCCTTATGGCTGTCCTATACATATTGACAATAGTTAGGTTGCCTGTGGAGAAGTTAAACAAGTTTATGTCAAAAGTCACTGCTACAATTAAAGTGTTTACTCCAGTGCTTTTTCTTTGTGGGTGTGGATATAGGTATGTGTGTGTACTGTTTAACATTACTTCTGTTTCTGTATAATACATATTTATGTATGATGAAGTATTTGTATGCCACATTCTTTTTTTTCATAATTGGGTTCATGCTATTCAATGTAACCCTTTTTGTCTCTTAACATTATTTACTATTGCATGCCTCATGTGCCAAGTACTGTTCAAAGAACTGGGAATATAGCAGTGATTCAAATAGATAAATCTCTTCCTTTATCTTATTTCCATATGTGGAGTTGGGGCAACAGACAGTATAAAAAGTTAAATTGGTAAAAGGTATGTTAGATAATGCTAAGTTCTAAGAATAAAAATGTAAAATAGGAAAGAAGTGTTAAAAGTTTATATGGGGAGGGCAGGGAAAGCCTTACTGAGAAGATGACTTTTGAATAAACTGAATGATGTTGAGTGGACTTACTGTGTGGTTATCGAGAAGAGTCCTTACTTGCTTTGAAAACTTCAGGAGTATAAATGCCACAAACTTAACAAAGTAAAGTATTTGAGACCTTAATTGTAATATTTTTCTAATCCCTCTGAAGATGGCAAGTGGGAGATGAGGTAAAATTAAACATTTTATTTAGAATTCACAATACTGAATAAAGGTAAGAGAAAATAAAAGATAAAAGCTTAAAATAAATTTTTTTTGAGGGGTAGACTTTTGGCATTTATAGTCTGAAATTATCAAAGCTTAGAATAGTACTAAGACTTTTTCAGGACACAGTATATATATATATATGGAAAACATTGTTTACACTAAGTCAAAGTGGCCATACCAAGATGTAAATTGTATCAAAATGCTTACTTTCAAACATTATATGCTCAAAATTCTCCAAGCTAGGCTTCAGCAATACGTGAACCATGAACTTCCAGATGTTCAAGCTGGTTTTAGAAAAGGCAGAGGAACCAGAGATCAAATTGCCAACATCCGCTGGATCATCAAAAAAGCAAGAGAGTTCCAGAAAAACATCTATTTCTGCTTTATTGACTATGCCAAAGCCTTTGACTGTGTGGATCACAATAAACTGTAAAATTCTGAGAGAGATGGGAATACCAGACCACCTGACCTGCCTCTGGAGAAACCTATATGCAGATCAGGAAGCAACAGTTAGAAGTGGACATGGAACAACAGACTGGTTCCAAATAGGAAAAGGAGTACATCAAGGCTGTATATTGTCACCCTGCTTTTA
>SJYW01007210.1:30424-63457 GCA_006410735.1 Raphicerus campestris
AACAATAACAACAAATTTTTAACTATATTTTTGAATCAGGGTTCAAAATGCTTTTCAGCTTTGTGTTTTGTGTTGCTGATTACCTTTTCTACAGTTTCTTTTCTGCCTTCTGACTTGCCTTTTTGTCTCATTCCTCCATATCTTTTACCATCTTTCATGGACATCATGTGGATTTTTTTTTTTAATTAGATGTCATATTTTTAAAGAGAAATGTGGAAGTAAAATAAGCCACTTCTTCCTTGATCTAAATAATGATAAAATCAAAGCATATACATATTTCGATAAAGAGAATATCTATTTCTCTATGGAGAACTATAAAATGTATCTCTAGGTTTGTAAATGTTCTTTTAGTCTATATTCTAAATTGTTTCTGTTTGCCCTCTTAGGGAGCTAAGAAGATAAATTCTCTTCAAATTAATTATGTTCAAAGAAAACTAAAAACTTTGGCTCAGTCTGAAGTGACAGATATCCTTGTTTTTCTCTTAACCATTGTAGATTGAAACAGTTATACTTGTGACACGCCATCTTCAATCTTTAGGTGTGAGAGAATCTTCTTCATAAACATGTTTTTGTCATGCGTTTTTGTTTTGAATTTTTTAGATGAATGCTGTGATTTAACTTCCTCCTGCAAAGGACCTTTTAAAGGACCTTTTATGATACAAACATTATAAAGAAATTACTTACGTCATGTTCAGTAACTTAACCGTAATGTCAGGTATTGTTTATTGCTCAAAATTATCTTGTTTTCTAATGAGCATGCCTTAAAAAAGTCCTAAATTTTTACTGACGATTATCATCACTTCAAGATACCTATTCTTCCTCAGTCTTCTAGCAAGGTGTTTTACTCTTTGTTTTCCCCTACCTAAATCTGAGTTGAGCGAGGTTCTTTTTTTTTCCAGATGTTTGTGTGAGTTTGTGACTGTATCTTCACCAGAAAGACCTTTAAGATCTAGCAAAGAACTCTGAGCAGGGGGAGGTGAGAGTTGGTAGACTAAATCCCAACTGTAATTTTCACTCGAGAGACAAACCAGTGCTAGTAAAAGAGTGAGAAGTTTTTCTTTGTGCCACAGATCTTTCTTCAAAAAAGTTTCTCTTCCTCTTCCATATCTCTGTTTTAACCCCTGTGCTAGAAACAACCAAACACCCCGACCTGTTGCCACTGTCAGAGGCCTCATGGCTTACTTCTATAGAAGGGAAAGGAACCAGTGCCAGCTTACCTTACTTCCACCCCCATTCTTTGCCTTCATAATAAATGGCATTTATTATTTTGTAACCACCACCAGAATCCCACTCTTGAGAGACCTTACAGGGCAAATTCCAGTAACCCCTCCTCCACCTCGGTGATCCCAGTTATACTGTGTCACAGGAACTTTGTTGCTTCCAGCATAAACAATGCATTGCATCCCTTTTTCCCTAGTAGTAATACAAGTTTTATTTGTAAATGTGTTAGTCATTTTCATGAGGATATAAAATGTAAAAGGTTAGATGACACATTGCCATCTTATCTAGAAATCTGTTGGATGATCTTTCAGTAAACCAAAAAATGTCTCCATCTTACCTTGCTGTATGTTATCTTGTAATTATTCATTTCAGGAGTTAGTAAACAAAGCTCAGGAAGAGGTGACCAAGCAAAAAGAAGTGATAACAGCCCAAGACAACATAATTAAAGCTAAATATGCAGAAGTAGCAAAACACAAGGAGCAAAACAATGAATCTCAGCTTAAAATTAAGGAACTGGACCATAACATCAACAAACATAAACGGGAAGCTGAAGACGCTGCTGCAAAGGCATGTTTGCATTGTTCATTTTTATTCTTAATCAAATGTTTGCCTCTGGGTTTTTGAAATGTTCTGGTAAAGTGCTCAGTGAAGAATTTAACTGTAAATGGCAGAACTACTGTGTAACAGTTTTGAGGCATACAACTACGACTGCTTCTTAGCAGTCACCAAATGGCAAAAATGTTTTATTTTTAAGTTTAATCTCAAGGGCTTTATTCCCATCTTCAAGTTTTTAACCAAATATTGAGTGGCCTCCCATGGAAATGACTGTTTCTTTAATCCCCAGTCGTTCATAGAACTAATTACTAATGTATTAATAGTAGTAATATATATTATTTACCTAATTGCAAATTGAATTAAGGGAACTCACAGAGAAATATACACAAGGAACTTCTGAAGTAAGGACTCAGTTGGTTTAGGATGTCTTTATGAGGATTAGTATAGTCAGTGTTCGAAATCTCTTTTGAAATCTGACGTTTTGCCAAGCAGTGTCTTTGAAGTTATCCCACAGTTTTTTGGTCACTCTTAATTAAAATTTCTTTCATGTATCACAGTAACCTAAGTACTTAAAAGAAAATACATAGTTTTGCAGGAATTCGTTGCTTAGTTAGAAGGCTTCATTTATGTGGTTTTAATAATTCACTCATCATGTTTTCTTACTGATGTGTAACAGTTTGGTGCCTTTTAAATCTTTTTTAGCATCATAAAAGTACAAGAGATTTAATTTCAAAAAGATGAGAACATACAAAACAGTCTTCTACCCTTTTCTACAAGAGCCATGAGTGCCTGTTCAGGTTCATTACTTTGTTTAAAAAGCATTTTTTTAATGACCACATGATAATATCCTAATATTTTATTAGTATTGATTTCCCATTTGCCTAGTAGCCTAGTATTAGTGGATTCACTGAACTATTACCAATGCTAATATTACTATTAATAGGGTTTTTTTTTTAATATAATTGAAAATACTAGTATTGGTGGTTGCTAGGGGATTCTATTTACAGTTAAGTGAAGAGGATACAAAGAGTGACTTGCAAGCAGAACTGCTAAAAAGTCAAGTATTCTTTAAAATACATAGTTTATCAAATATTTATTGTATACGTACACTAGGCACTGACTTCCCTGGTGGCGCAGATGGTAAAGTATCTGCCAACAGTGCGGGAGACCTGGGTTCGATCCCTGGGTCAGGAAGGTCCCCTGGAGAAGGAAATGGCAACCCACTCCAGCTCTTGCCTGGAAAATCCCATGGACAGAGGAACATGGTAGGCTACAGTCCATGGGGTCGCAAAGAGTTGGACACAACTGAGCAACTTCACTTTCACTTTACCGAGCACTAAAGATAAAAGAATGAGCAACATGCCACAGAATGTGTTCATGGAGCTCACAGATGGGCAGGAAAAAAAGATAGATTAGAAATGACCACATTACTTCAGAGTCTGGTGGTGTGACTGTACTCATGGAATTAATAAAAATGATTGACAAGGATTAGCTTTCAGCAGTCAATACCAATCTTAAACAGTTATAGTAGAAGAAAGTCTTCTTAAGCACTATAATTAAAAATACTTAATGGTTATATTATATGAGTATTTTACTGTGCCTTGTCAAAGAGGGTAGCAAGGGGATGGAGTCAATATTAAGATAATCTTTTACTTAGATTATAATTTCAAGAATTATTAGGTACCAATCACGATTAGGCTTTCATGATTTTACATTATCTATGACTTAAATATTCGTAAAAGACTAAACTTTCACAAGTTGTTTTTTTGAAGTAATACATGGAGTTTGGTAGAATCTGGAGCCTCATCTCATTATAATGGCAATGTTTACACCTACACACACCCACATACACTTAACTGTTTCTCTGAGTTCACATTTATTTTGATGCTTAAGTAATATCTTTTTCTGTTTCTATTTATTTTAGCCTATCCTGTAGATAAAAATATTCATACTTCTTATAGGTTCACAATCAACAATGAGTCTCATTTTTTTCAAATGAGTCATTGTGGGATTTTTTTCAAAAATGTTTGTAAAAATTAGTAAATATTTAAGAAACTAATTTTTAAATATAGGTTTGTGAGCAATGATATCATTCTATTATCTTGTGGCTAGGTATCCAAAATGTTGAAAGACTATGACTGGATTACTGTAGAAAAACATCTCTTTGGGCAACCCAATAGCACCTATGATTTCAAAGCTAACAACCCAAAAGAAGCTGGTGAGAGACTTCAGAAGTTGCAAGAAATGAAGGAGAAACTAGGAAGAAATGTCAACATGAGAGCCATGAATGTGCTGACTGAGGCTGAAGAGCGTGTGAGTCACTTTGCCCTGACTATGGCCCTGGAAAGCATGAGTAGCCTTGGTGGTTTTTATGACCCCTGGCATGTGTGTGCTCAGGCTGAGGCCCATGGACTGTAGCCCGCCGGGCTCCTGTGTCCTTGGGATTCTCCAGGCAAGAAAACTAGAATACTGGAGTGGGTCGCCATTTCTGTCTCCAGCAGATATGACCCTTGAGACAATTATTGGCGTCAGTCTAATAATTTAGACTTAAATTTTAGATTTAAAATCTTTGCTTTATGCTTTTGAAAATTTGTTTTGTGTTTTCCTTTTCTTCCTTTTCAGTTTTTTCATTTCTTATTTCATTCTGTTTGTTTCATCAGCTCCCTGTTCTGTTGTGCTTAAATGACTTTTCCACTGGCTTTTCTGTTTGCTGTGAACATGTTCAACCCCTTTCTTATTTTTGGTTTAAATAAAAACACTTTCGATCTTGTTAACTCCTCACATTTTTATCATTTCTTTCACTTGTCTTTTTGAAAGGCTTTGAAGAAGACTCTACAGGTTTTCCCCACTATCTAAAAAGTAGGGCTTTCCTTTGAAACCCTTCCTATGCCAAAATGGTATAAAGCAAAGAAGCAATTACCGTAGGGCCCATCTTGTTAACAGATGCACAGAGCAAACTGAGATAAAGCACAGATACGCACAGACACAGTTCAAAGCTCTGGGAGGAGGCTTGATGCTGAGATGCTCAGTGTTGTTCCCGTGAGGAGCTCGATGGTGCCACTCTCACTGCTTAGGGTGTGTGCTGCTTCTGTAAGAAATGGCTCACTGCAGAACACATGCTGAACGTTATTTGTGCTTTTTACCTTTTCTTGTAAAAGTAGTGATATAAAGTGAACTTTGGAAAAGTAAGGGAATACCTGTCTGTTCTAAGCAGTGTCTCCCTTTGATTCCAGTGTATTGCAAGAACCATTACATAAGTAAATGACTTAAATTGTTATATACATTAATACTGTTTTACTAATCTGTAAATCCAGCAGCATCTTCTCTGTTTTAATGCTCTCAGTTACTTGATGGTGTTATTCATCTCCCTTACCTTTTATAGTCTGCATGTCACTAGAAAAACCCAAAGGGGAAAGCAATTCCTGTTCTTTATGGCCCCATAGGAAATAGCAATCTGAGTAATTTTATATTTTGCCCTGTATCTTCTTTAATTCTGTAAAACTGAATTTGTATAACAGTTAATGAGAGTGCTGTAAAAGTGAGTACCTATGAGCTCAATCACTTTTAACAAATTTTTTGGTAATGGGTTTCTTAAAGCTGTTACTGACATTAGTATCTACAAAGAATCTATATTATGTTAGATACTAAACAGATTAATAATGCACATACTGTGATCCTTCTGTTAAATATTCCTGCTGGTTTTCGTTTCTCCATTAAATCTTTGCAATATATGGCATCTTCATGGAAGGGAAAATATTTTGTCTGAATTTGAGCTGCCTAACATCGTGAAATTTGTTACCTTATACTTGTTTACTTTTATTATATAATAATAACTTGAGCTTTTTTTTTTT
The DNA here is from genome assembly GCA_006410735.1 of Raphicerus campestris. NCBI lineage: Eukaryota > Metazoa > Chordata > Mammalia > Artiodactyla > Bovidae > Raphicerus > Raphicerus campestris. Next base: position 36,052 of record SJYW01007210.1, read on the forward strand.
TTTAATTTTACAACTCCCATCGCCGTATCAGAGAGAAAGGGCCTATACTGTTGATCAATGGTTCGCCTTTTGTTTTTTTTGTTATTGTATTTTGGGTCACCCCATGTAAGAAAATACATGGAATTATGCAAGGAACGGGATAAAAATGTAGCCAAGCTCCTAAAACCTTTTCTCCACAAAAGAAAGGGGCAGCAAGGAAACTAGCAAGACTGGCTGCAGTTTTGCAGGGAGAATATGAAGCCGCCTTGAAATGCGAGGCTGTGAGGAGAAATAAGTTAAAAGGGTTTTTAGAAAGTTCTGCTGCTCCTCATGATTTGATTAACCCTCTGTAGTCTCCCTCAAATTTTTTTTTTTTTTTTTTAGTAAATTTCTTCATTAACCAGAGAAGGCCACTCTGAAAATGGAGTGGAAACCTGAGACGCCAGTTAATGTCTGAAGTAGAGGAAGAACAGTGCAGGGGCCATATAGGGCTACACTGAGCTTACGCTCAGGAAACTGAAAATGAGACCATGTGGCTGGAGCCTGGGGAGGAGTGTGTCGCCAAAAGTTCAGAGATAAATAGGAGCCAATTTATGTGGGACTTTATACATCATGGTGAAGAGTTAGAAAAGTTAAACCTTTATGTCACTGCTGAGACTAAACTTGCATGCAAGGCTACTTTTGACTTTACATGGCAAATACTCCTTTTTTTGCCTTGGCTACTGGGTAGATAAGGGAATATAAGTGGAGTCAAAATGTTTCAAGAGTTTGTGCTATAAACTCTCAGCTATAGTAATTGAATTTTACATATAGATGTGTTTACTTTCCTCAGTTTGGCTTATGTTGTAACTCATGTAGTGTATCTTTTTGGTAAGAAGGAGTTGTATGTATTGCATATAAAAATAGTAAAATCTCTTTATTTTTGACTGAAGCCTAAAATAGAAATTTTTTGGTTTTCTCAAGTATGTTTTTTATCTTACTAGTATAATGACTTGATGAAGAAGAAGAGAATTGTAGAAAACGACAAATCCAAAATCCTGGCAACTATAGAAGACCTTGACCAGAAGAAAAACCAAGCCATAAATATTGCTTGGCAAAAGGTATTTGAATCCCAAAATATTATCATTTATTCTGTATGAGGCAAAGATGGAAGATGACATCATGTTAATAGCGTTGTACTCTAAGATAAATTTGAAGCAACAGCTTTGTGTTTGAATGGGGCACATGCTCATACCTTAAAACCTTGTAGACTTTTTAAAGCATTTTGTCCTTTTGGACTTAACTACTGCACTTGCCATTATGGTCTCATCGTCTGCTTGTCTGGTTCTTAAGCTACATTAAGTTAACTTTGTAGATTTCTTTCCATCACTTGCTAATTCTGGGTTACCTTTAAAGGAGACAGTATTTGCCCTCTTTCTCATGAGATCATAGGTTCTAATATTGGACAGTATTCTAAGGTTTCTTCCAAATATCTGCCATATCCTTACCCATCCTCTGCTTAAAACTGGAAGCATTATTTGTTTCACATTGCAGAAGTGCTAATTGTTGGAATACCTCTCCAAAGGACCCCTTCAGTTGTAACCTCTTCAGTTTCTCTTGCCGTGACCTGCAGAGGTCAAATAGTAGTGCTAAGAATATTTCTATAGCAAGATTGTATTCCACTTACGAATTATTAATTGTGTTTCAGAATTCGTAAGTATTATACATTCTTAGGTTTTTATCAAATCATTTTATGTTAGATTTATAACTATAAAATGTTATTTTTATGTAAGGATAATTTATTAACAGACCATTTGCTCTTATTTTACATGAATTATCTTACAATAATTTCATAATTTTGATAATTATTATCTCTATTTTATAAATGAAGAAACTAAGGCTTAGAAAGTTGAAATTAGCCTAAGATCGTAATAGTCAGAAGGTAGGAAAACTGGAATTCTCTTTTCCCCTGGAAAACTGGAATTCCTCTGTCGCCTTTAAAGGTAACCCAGAACTAGCAACTGATGGAGAGAAATGGCAGCAGCAGCAGTTAAGTCCAAAAGGACAAAATGCTTTAAAAAGTCTACAAGGTTTTAAGGTATGAGCATGTGCCCCATTCAAACACAAAGCTGTTGCTTCAGATTTATCTTAGAGTACAACGCTATTAACATGATGTCATCTTCATGTCATCTTAGAAATTAAGTTAAAATTACCTTTTGTTGCTCTTTAGGAATTAGAACTGGTTAATTGGGAAGCCAGTATTTCCAGGATTCATATTCAACAAAATTCCAGTTAACCATTTTTGTTTTGTTTTATGACAACTTCAGCAGATTTCAAGGTTCCTTACTGTTATTTCTAGTTCTTGTGGCTGCATAGATTTGTCTCCTTTAGCATAATCCTTCTTCTGTAAAGTTTTCCTACCATAACAAAAGACTGCTAGTCAAAGTCTTTCATAGACACTGTTGTTGATCACGTTAGCAAGCCTAGGATTTCACTGGGCACCTTACCACTTTTTCTCTTTTTAATTTTGCAGTAACTTTATTTTTGATAATGGCAGAATAATTATCTTTGTCATTTGAATTATTTTTCCTGCTCTACAACTTATTTTCAGTGTTCCATCTCCCTGTAGTATTTCTGTCATTTAAAAAATGCTTGCAAAAAGTTGGCCCCAGTACAATATTTGGATTTAACACTAGATCTGAGATTCTGTCTCTTGGTTCCCCCGTGATTCCTGGATTTAATGCGAGTACAAATTTATATTTTAAACTGATTTTTCATCAGTCTCCAAAGTTCTCTCAAACCAAGTAAATTTATTGAGTGCTTATTATATATGTCAGACACTATTCTTATATTAATTTTCCTATTTAATTCTCAACAGTAACCTAATGAGATATGCATTATTATCAGCATTCCATACTTCCTTATGGCTTTAAGTATACTTCCTTCACAACACCAGAGTATTTTAGAAACTGGTTGTATTTTTGTTTCCTTCTTAACGTCACTGGATTTTCAATATTCAACTTCTTTCCTGTCTATGATAGGGCTGTATTCTTCTCTACCTATTAACTGATAAGATTCTTTTTTCCCTTTTGAATAATCCACATGGGATCCCATGGTCATCTTTTGGATTTATTAGCATTCCACTGTCTTAATTTTGAGCTGTCTTTCTCCTGTCTGGTCAAAAAATTTCAAGTGTTTATGGTCATTATCTTATCTTCCATCTTTCCCCCATAAAAAGAGTGGACCTCTCCCCATTGTAATGAACCTTGTGTAACTCTGGAAGTCTATCCTAGATAAAACTAGAATCTGCTTTCTCTGTGTAGGCTATTAGCATGTGTGCAGATCTTAAAATATGTGTTCCTTAGCAAATTTATATTTAGGAGACTGTTGAAGTCTAAGAGATTTCCTTATTACTACAGATATTCATAAAATATGTACTTGCATTTGAATTTTATACTTGAATGGAGAACTTGGCTGTCATATATCTTTGTTGGTGGGGCCGGTGTGCATGCGTGTGTACACTCAATTTTGTCTGGTGAACCTCTAAGCTTATTAGTCATGTCTGAAGACAGATGGCTGAATTCTCAAGTGTGTATGCACAGAAATTACTCAGTTACAGCCTAGAATATTGGTCCTAAATCTCTGTGTAATCTCCTGCTGCAAATTTATGGGGATAGACCAAATAGCTTCTTCAGCTCTTTTCTTTTGGGGCTCAGTTCTATTCCTGTCCCTTGACAATCTGTGAAAAGTACAGAAAAGAACCATTAAACACCTTTAACAAATCTGTTTTGATTTCATGCCTCTTTTTCTCCTAGACTTCACTCTGATCTTAAGCTTTTTAAAGTTAGCTAATAATGATAGGCCTGTCTTACCATATCAGTCAACAGAAAACAAATTATACCAAAAAAAGTTTTTGTTTTTCTCCTCCAGCTGAAAATTCAACCTCCTATATTATCCAATTGTGTGTCTCTGAGGATTCCTGCAACCATGGGCACCTGTTGTATCAAACTTCATCTTAGTGTTAGAGGTACAGCCTGTAGTTTCCCCTCAAAGTTTGAGCAAAGCTCAATAAATGATTTCTGTGAAGAGACACATAAATATATCACAGCCTTATACTCTTGTCGCAACCGCTGGACTCTAATGTTGCAATGTTGTATTGCTAGCAGCTATAGAAAATACATGAATGAATGGGCATGACCAGATTTGTCATATGGACCATAATTTGCCAACTTCAAAACAAAGAGTAACAGATAACAAAATTCACCTGCTGGTTTGCAAATATACATGTCATTTGATTTTTCTTGGAGAACCTTTTATGATATAAATCATTTTTTCATCCAGGTAAACAAGGACTTTGGATCTATTTTTTCTACTCTTTTGCCTGGTGCTAATGCTATGCTTGCACCACCAGAAGGGCAGACTGTGTTGGATGGTCTGGAGTTTAAGGTTGCCTTAGGAAATACTTGGAAAGAAAACCTAACTGAACTTAGTGGTGGTCAGAGGTGAGTGAGTGTTCCCTTTGAAATAATTCCTCTTCTTTTATTATAATCCATCAACTCTTTGCCTCCCAATTTTATTTCAGATTTGCTTTTCTATATTTGCATGTGGAATTTAAGGAGCCTAATCTGTGAGACTCTGAATTCTGATTAGAACACTTCACTAAAATGATAGGCAACAAAGTAGAAATAAGGATTAGCATCTAGGAAACTAGACCAAATACATGAGAAACAATTATTTTCAGATACTGGAAAGTGAATGACCCAGGAGTATGATCCTGAGAGAAAAGAAACAAAATGTTGAGTCCAGTGTTTACCTTAGCTTTCTCCCTAGGAGTAATTCTTGACTGTAGATGCAGGGAGGGAAACCCACACAAAGCCCAGTAGTCTTACTAAATGAAGGAAACATTAGAATTTGGGGAAGTCCCAGGGAAATACATCATGGCATTACATTTGCACCGTCCCTAAAGTGAAGGCTGTTCTAGACACACCTTAGCAAAGGTTAATTGCAGGCCTAATGCTATTTAAAGACAGACCACAAAGTTGAGACTGTAAACAACATAATCACAGTGTTCATCATCTAATAAGCACTGCTAGGCAGAAATCAAGAAAATGTGATTTATAACTTAGAGGAGAAACAGACCCAGAAGTGACAGATGATAAAACTAGCAGACAGGAAGTTAAAGAAGAGCTACATTAAGTATGTCCAAAGATTACAAGGCAAGAGAAATGGAAACTATTAAAGAAGATGCCAATGAAACTTTTAGAGATTTTTTTAAAAAACAAACCTGAAAGGAAAAGTTCTCTGCCTGAGATAGATAAGAAATTCAACATTAAAAGGAACATGAGTGAATTTGAAAACATAGCAATAATCTATTAAACTTAGAGCTTCAGTGACCTATGGGGCAATATTGAGTACTCTGACATACATATTATTGGAATTTCAAAGAGAGGAAGAGGTAAAACAAGATACTTGAAGAAATAACAGCCCAGATTTTCCAGATTTGATGAGTTCTGTAAATCCACATACTTGATTTCTGTGAACCCCAGTTAGGATAAGGGATGGCCAGATGTTAAAGAATCTGCCTGTAATACAGGAGAGCTGGGATCACTGGGTCAGTAAAATCCCTTGGAAAAGGAATGGCTACCCACTCCAGTATTCTTGCTTGGAGAATTCCATGGACAGAGGAGCCTGGTGGGTTGCAGTCTGTGGGAGTGGCAAAGAATCAGATACCACTGAGGAACTAACACTTAACGCTTTCACACGTAGGATAAATGTATACACTCGCTTCCTACACATACAGTAACACAGCAAAACATGTCATACATAGTTGCTGAAAACCAGGCTTAGGAGGAAAAAAAAACCCTAAAAGCAGCCAGAGGTAAAAAGGCACATTAAATGCCAAGGAACAAAGATAAGAATGACTTTAGACTTGTCAGAAACTATGCAAGCCAGAAGTCTGGAACAACATGTATAAAGTGCTAAAAGAAAAACGTGATAACCTAGAATTCTGTGTGTAGAAATAGTCTTCATATTGAAGGCAATATATGTTTTCAGAAAAACGAAAGGTGGAAGCATTTAATTCCAGTAGAGCTGTATAAGTTAAAGGAAGTTCTCCGGTGAAAGGAAAATACAAATGGAAACTTGGATCTACATGACAATGAAGAGCACTGGAAATAATATGTTCTGGACTTCAGGAGAGTTTCTCCAGCCTTACACAGTGATTCAGACAGCATACTGAGAGAAACTTTAAAAGATCATTTGGCCTCACTCCTTACCTGCAGAGAGCCAAATGATTAAAAACCTCTGAGAGAAAACTGTGACTATTCATATAATTGAAGATGTGTATTAATTTTGTATTTTCCCCCTGCAGGATGTACAGTCCATACTCCTTGATTGTTCTCATGTGCTCTTTGCTCTCATGGAACTCTTCTCCTTTGGATGTAGAAAATGCTAACATCTGTTCATTGCTCTTATGAGATCTTTTGTCATTTTTATGAATAGCAGTCCACTGTTTATTTTTCACTGTTGATAAAATACCTAAGTGTTCTAAGAATCAAAAAAGACAGCTTCTGCTTCCTGGTCAATCAAAATTGAATTCCACAGTATAGATCCCAACTTCTTTAATTGTTTTTGCCAAAGTCCTCGAAAAACTTTTTGAGGAAAATAGAGAATATTGGCTTATTTTCTTGCTGGAACCTAAAAATTATTTCCATAATTAAGACAGTATAAACTTATTTTCAGATATACCACACTCTGGCATAGTAGTTTAACTCTTGGTGAGCCTTTTTTTCCCCCTTCTGAATGAATAAGTTGAAAGCTCAATGCCTTAAATATTCGGCACAGAGAAAGCCATTGAAAAGTAGTTTTAGGTCGTGTTGATGACCTCAGCTACCCTGTTCAAAAAAAAGCTTGTTTGCTTTTTATTGTACTGTTTCATTCCTTTCCTTTGCTAGAAAATTTGGTTTTACTTTCCTAGACCCCCTCTTCTTCTACACATATTTTCCCCCCACTTACATGTTTCTTAATAAATACCCTATTGGAATACAGTAAGCATTAGACTGTTTACTCTAGTGCCACATGCTAGAAGATATTTTAAGTTATTATAGAGTTAAGTGTGTTGCAACTGTTACTGTAATTTTAATTCTATTTTTAAATAATTATAAATGTTTTATATTATAGTAAATAAAGATTTTTAATGAAATGCTTAAGAAAAAAATATTATGAGCAGTATTGTATTTCTTCATACCAGATTAAAACAAAGTCTGTTAGAGTTAAAAGGGATGTAAAAGAACTGAAAAAGAGTTTTGAGGAAGGAAAGGAAAAACTATTAACACTAATATGATGTCTCTTAAGATTAGATGGTAAATTAACATTCTAATTATCTGACAAGAAAGAACAACATATAACTGTTCTATTCAAAATAACACTCAGTGAAGAGAGGGAAGGATGGAAAGCTAAACTAAAAGAAACACTTTAATACAACAAAAGTTCTTTTTTCTATAACTATCTTCCAGCTAAATCAGCACTCTTCATAATAATAGGATAGCAGATTTGCTTCAGCGCTTTGGTAAAAAGTGGTAAAATCGAGTTTTGATGGAATTTCTTTCGTCCTTCTTTTCTCAGGTCTTTAGTGGCTCTGTCATTAATCCTATCCATGCTGCTTTTCAAACCTGCCCCAATCTACATCCTGGATGAGGTCGATGCAGCCCTGGATCTCTCTCATACTCAGAATATTGGCCACATGCTGCGTACTCATTTCACACATTCTCAGGTAAGAACCAAAGAGAGCCTCAGAATAGTTCTAGGATTTGTTTTTCTAAAACTATTCTTTAGNGCAGCCCTGGATCTCTCTCATACTCAGAATATTGGCCACATGCTGCGTACTCATTTCACACATTCTCAGGTAAGAACCAAAGAGAGCCTCAGAATAATTCTAGGATTTGTTTTTCTAAAACTATTCTTTAGTAGTGGTCAATAAATATAAGGAATTTAGGATTGAGGAATACCAAGGTGTTGTATATCTCTTTAAATATATAATTGTATTCAAATGGTTCCAGAAGGAAAGAGGCTTTCATCTCTTATTAAAGAAAGAGCCTGGAATTATTATTGCAAGTTATAGCATGAAGAGGAATTTATTTTTTTTGTCACTTGGAATTATTTAGGTTAATTATTTTCTCTAGCTAGCTGCCAGAAGATGCACAATTAAAACAAGACTGTTTCAAAGATGTACCTGGAAAATATATCAGAAAGTCATGTGTCGCTTGATGTATATACTCTTCATTCCTCCTAAAATGCAGAGAAAAACTCTTAAGGCTAAAAACAGTTTGGTTTTTTTTTGAACTGTTGCTGCAGTAACTGCTGCTGCTGCTGCTGCTAAGTCGCTTTAGTCGTATCCGACTCTGTGTGACCCCAGAAACGGCAGCCCACCAGGCTCCCCAGTCCCTGGGATTGTCCAGGCAAGAACACTGAAGTAGGTTGCCATTTCCTTCTCCCAGCTGCAGTAACTAGGGCTACCAAATAGGTAAAGTGTTGAACAGCTCTAGGGGACTTCTCTTACAGTTATCCTAGATTATGTATTTATTATGGCAGGTTTTTAGCAGATAACAGTGGCATTTAGAGCTAGCAATAAGACAGTTGATACTAACTGGAGAAGATAGCAACAAGCAGTCAACCAGCAGGAAATAGTAACTTGGGTAATGAAGCACTCACAGTAAAATTAAGAGACTCCTAAAACTGCATATGGAAAGAATTCATTTAGGTGCCTAATGATAACTATTTATTATGTGCATTTGCTTGGAACTCAGCATTTAAAGAGATAGCAAAATCAAATTTTTTTCCAAATGGTTTCTTAACCACAGTATAAAAAGAGTGAACTTCAAGGATGCTACAAATTTTTCTTTTATGTTTTCCTTTTTCCTTTAAGTTCATTGTGGTATCCCTAAAAGAAGGTATGTTCAACAACGCAAATGTCCTTTTCAAAACCAAGTTTGTGGATGGTGTTTCTACAGTNTGGTGATGTCCATGTGTAGAGTCTTCTCTTGTGTTGTTGGAAGAGGGTGTTTGCTATGTCACTTCATGGGAAATAGGTGGGTAAAAAGTAGAAACAATGGTAGGTTTTATATTCCTTGGCTCTAAAATTACTGCAGACAGTGACAACAGCCATGAAATTAAAAGACATATTCTCCTTGGAAGAAAAGCTATGACACACCTAGACAGCATATTAAAAAGCAGACATCACTTTCCTGACAAAGGTCCATCTAGTTAAAGCTATGATTTCTCCAATTATCATGTACAGATATGAGAGATGGACCATAAAGAAGGCTGAGCCCTGAAGAATTGATGCTTTCAAACTGTGGTGCTGAAGAAGACTCTTGAGAATTCCTTCGACAGCAAGGAGATCAAACCAGTCAATCCTAATGGAAACCAACACTGAATATTCACTGGAAGGACTGATGCTGAAGCTCCAATGTTTTGGCCACCTGATATGAAAAACTGACTCACTGGAAAAGACCCTAATGCTGGGAAATATTGAGGGCAAATATTGAGGCAAGAGGAGAAGAGAGCAGGAGAGGATGAGATGTGTGGATGGCATCACTGACTCGATGAACGTGAGTTTGAGCAAACTCCAGGAGATAATGAAGGACAGGGAGGCCTGTCGTGCTTCATTCCATGGGGTCAAAAAGAATCGGACTTAGTGACTGAAAAACAACAACTTCTGCTCTCTGCCATTTTCTAAGAAAGCAAAAATGCCCCAAACCACCTATATCGTTTCCGTTGTACATGCATATGAAACAGAATGAGAAAGCACTAAGAGTAATGCTGGACTTCCAGAACTATACATGGATATCCCCTCATCCGCAAATTCTANAAACCACCTATATCGTTTCCATTGTACATGCATATGAAACAGAATGAGAAAGCACTAAGAGTAATGCTGGACTTCCAGAACTATACATGGATATCCCCTCATCCGCAAATTCTAAACTACATCATTAAACTTACTGTAACTTTTTATTTCTTCTATATTATAATAAAAATGGATGTGCAGGGGAGAAGGAACTCCATTTATATTTTATATGTAAACATTAAACAGAAGATTAGCCCTGCACCTCTCCACCCACATTCCTATTTCTAGAATAACGCCTTTAGTCCAGTTCTGTTTCAGTCTTTCTTTCCTAAATATATTAGCAGTTCCCTTTTCTTTGTGTCAGTGTCATAAAGTTTCAAGGTTTTATTTGAGCAGGTTTCTTTTTTATTTAGGTGATATGGAAGTGACCTTTCCGTTTAATTGGTTTGAGAAGAAATTCTGTCATACGTTCTACTTTGTATTTGCATCCTCCATAAAATATTGTAATCTCACTATCCGTGTTGTATAGTGGACTTCTCACAAGTAGACAAGGCAAATCAACTTTATTCTAAGACAAGACTAAGAACTGAATGATATAATGTTAATCGGTTCACACTTATTCTTCTCTCATTGGTGATATACTTTTATGTCATTCTTATTGTAAACATACAACATTAGTGTGTCTCAATTATTCTTACAAAAGAATTCAAGGCAATGTTTTGTGTCAAGTTTGCTGCTGCTTTGCATACTAAGTGGCATAGCTTCTGTATACTTTGACTCTGTTTAGACAATACTGAATTAATTTTTCCATGGTCCACTAACCTGCCTCCTTCCCCCCTGGGTAAAAAGAAAGAAAATTATGTCATGAGGGAGGAACACACTTTCTAGGTCCCAGCTTCTTGGAAAATCTTTCTTGATCAAAACACAAGCTTGCATTTTTCCTTATTTGTGATTGCTTCTAGGAGAATACTACATATGTGTACTTTTTTTGTTACTATGTAAAATTCTGAAAGATACATAAAAGGTTTGGAAGGCATTGTGCAAACCATGAAATCACAAAGGATAGTGGTATTTAGGAGTGTTTTTCTATTCAATTAACTCACCCATATTATTGACAGGTATATATATATTATAGTATATTTCATGTTTTAGAAAGAATGAGGATAACATTTTTAAGAAGACTAGAAACAACCATAGTTTGTATCTGACCTGGATGCTGGAACACAAAGGAAATTATGTAAAGAAAATTGATTCAGCTGAGAAGACTAGTGAATAATATGTCATTTCCCTGCTTGAACTATCCATGACTCAATTTCACAATCAGCCATGAAATGCTCTGAGATGATCATACACATTTGTATGAATTTATTAACCATCCATCTGCAAATGAGACTCTAAGAGCAGTGAAAGTGTATATTCAGTTCAGTTCAGTTCAGTCGCTCAGTCGTGTCTGACTCTCTGAGAGCCCATGAATCGCAGCACGCCAGGCCTCCCTGTCCAGCACCAACTCTCGGAGTTCACCCACACTCACATCCATCGAGTCAGTGATGCCATCCAGCCATCTTATCCTCGGTCGTCCCCTTCTCCTCCTGCCCCCAATCCCTCCCAGCATCAGAGTCTTTTCCAATGAGTCAACTCTTCGCATGAGGTGGCCAAAGCACTGGAGTTTCAGCTTTAGCATCACTCCCTCCAAAGAAATCTCATGGCTGATCTCCTTCAGAATGGACCGGTTGGATCTCCTTGCAGTCCAAGGGACTCTCAAGAGTCTTCTCCAACACCACAGTTCAAAGCATCAATTCTTTGGCACTCAGCCTTCTTCACAGTCCAATACATACATACATACATACATATATATATATATGTCTAAGCCCCACTCCAGTATTCTTGCCTGGAGAATCCCATGGACTGAGGAGCTTCATGGGCTACAGTCCAAGGGGTCACAAGGAGTCAGACACAACTGAGTGAGTGACTAGGCAAAAAATATGTCTATGCACTAAGCTGTCAGACACTTCTAGTAGTTAAATAAATTAATTCCCCCCCCCCAAAAAAAATCACTAAACAAGTATATTGTGTATAGCATGACTCTGCAACATAAAATATAAAAGTACTTACAATGTAGAGAAAATATACTTTAAAATATACTAGAATAAAATTGTACTGAGAAGCAGACAAACAAAAAGAAACTATGAGATTAAAAAATCTAATGACACTAAAAAACAAAGTTAAAATTTACATTAAAAGTTGTTAAGGTCACTCTGAAAAGCCAGATCAATATTATGGAAAACAAGTGTACTCTTTTAGTTACTGGGGGGGAAAGGGGGACATAAAGAGAAACATAGCTTAAAATAACAGGGTTTAGCCAAAGGGACCTAATACTCTTCCTAAAGAAATCACAAACAAGTTTTCTAGAAAATATAAATGTAAGGAAAGAATATTTTCCTGATGTACAAAAAGGCTTGAGCTTAAAAGATCTGAGTGTTTAATGCTTAATGAAGGCAAAAACAACTAGGTAAAATACTATGTCTATAAGTAATACACAAATATATAATTTAAATGTAAGTAATATATAAACATATTTACTTTATTTATAAATAATTTCATTGGTGAAGGAAAAATCTCTGACTAGCCTTGATATCTCTTCACAATATTATATATGAAAAGATAGTTGAATAGAATCTATATGGGGAAAAGTTGTAATAGATGAACTCTATGTTCAGTCAAATTGATAATCATTTGAGAAAGCAATTAAAATTTCATATAGTATTGTATATATTGAATACAATATATTGTATTCCAGTGGTGCCTAACTTAAATGGTTTTCCTTCTTTCTGATTTTTTTAAATTGTTTGACAAACTACCTGAAAAAAATTCAAATTAGATTAGGCTTACAAAGCACAGCTGTGTTCCATAAAATAAAGAAGGTATACAGCACAATAATGTTTACTACATTGCCACTAGAAGTGTACATTCTCATTATTAAGTGGTCACAAATCTGTATTTCATGCAAAATAAAATTTCTTTATAATCATAGTTTATTATAATTATGGTACTCTAAATTTATTGGGGCTCTAAATTTTATTAGAACTATTAAAATGAAATTAGAAACCATTTAGCTCCCAATTTACTGACATACTGTTAAAGAAAAAGTCAGCTCCACAGGCCAGATTAACTCTATGTATGCGTTGAAACATTAAGTGCATACTCTTTAGACTGGTGCAATCTGAATTTTGGATCAAATTTATATGCCAAGAATTTGGAGACAAATTGATCTAGCCTGACATAAACCACTCTGGTCTATTGCTAAGGTAATATTCAGAAATGCAGAAACAATGTGGACAGAAGTATAATTCAGATATCAATAGCAGTTTCTCAGGTTCAAAAGGTTTGTAAATAACCATCATGTACAGTCACCCATTCAAACACAAGCAAATATATTCAGATTTCACCTTGCATTCACAGGTCATAGAATAGTTTGTGTGAGTTCTATTGGCCTTTGCAACTTCATATATAGGTGGAAAAGTTTTAACTATATCTGGTATAACAAAAATTTTCTCTTTGCAAAAATATGTAGTTCACTATTGAAAACACATATAAGACAATAAAAATCACAGTGGTATTACCCAGTTATAACCAATCCACACTGTCATGTATAAACCTTTGGTATTTCTTTCTGTAAGTAAGGAATATATCCTTTCTTTTTAAAAAAGGTACATATTTTTACATTGTCTTCTTCAAAAACATATGAATAATTTGCAGAAGTTTTCATGCACTTTTACTATAAAATAAATTATGTATATTATGTAATGGGCTTCCCTGGTGGATCAGACTGTAAAGAATCCACCTGCAATGTGGGAGACCTAGGTTCAATCCCTGGATTGGGAAGATCCCCTGGAGAAGTGCATGGCAACCCACTCCAGTGTTCTTGCTGGGAGAATACTCATGGACAGAGTGGACAGAGGAGCCTGGCAGGCTGCAGTCCATGGGGTCACAAAGAGTTGGACACAACTGAGGGACTAAGCATAGTACAGCACATATTAATACATTCATAATAATTACAGTACCTATGTTTTTATATGACCTCGCAATACCTACATCTATATTACATGTGTATGTATACACACATGCTGTAACTATCATGGAATGCATTTATATTCAGATGGCAAATAGTTATGGAAATTGTTCATAATATTTTGTAAAATGGAAGAAAATATACAAAACTCATGTGCCTTTTAAAAGAGAAGTTGTATATATACATACTTGTTGTTGTCATTCAGTCACTCAGTCATGTCCAACTCTTTGCAACCCCATGGACTGCAGCATGCCAGGCTTCCATGTCCATCACTATCTCCTGGAGTTTGCTCAAACTCGTGTCTGTTGAGTCGATTATGCCATCCAGCCATTTCAACCTCTGTTGCCCGCTTCTCCTGCCCTCAGTCTTTCTCAGCATCAGGTTCTTTTCCAATGAGTTGGCTCTTCATACAGGTGGTGTATAAATATTTGTGTGTGTATAAAACAGGAAAACTGCTATTCTTAACCAGTCTAATAACTGGGTCTTTGATTGTTTCCAGGTTTTGTTGTAAGTACCCTTGTGATGAATATCATTATAGCTAAATCTTTGCACACATCCTTATATATTTCTGGTTTTTCAATACCTGTTACATGTGCTAAATCACTTCAGTCATGTCCAACTCTTTGCAACCCCATGGACTGTAGCCTGACAGGCTGCTCTGCCCATGGGATTCTCCAGACAAAAATACTGGAGAGGGTTGTCATTCCCTTCTCCAGAACCTGTTACATGACACATCTAATAAGTATTTATTAAATGAATAATTTTCAAAGCATTTATAAATTGAATTGCAAACATTCTAATTTTTCCTTTGTAGCTATTCCTTTAAAAACCGGAAGTAGAACTGCCTTATGACCCAGCAATCCCACTACTGGGCATACACACCGAGGAAACCAGAATTTAAAGAGACACGTGTACCCCAGTGTTCATCGCAACACTGTTTATAATAGCCAGGACATGGAAGCAACCTAGATGTCCATCAGCAGGTGAATGGATAAGAAAGCTGTGGTACATATACACAATGGAGTATTACTCAGCCATTAAAAAGAATACATTTGAGTCAGTTTTAATGAGGTAGATGAAACTGGAGCCTATTATACAGAGTGAAGTAAGCCAGAAAGAAAAACACCAACATAGTATTCTAACGCATATATGTGGAATTTAGAAAGATGGTAACGGTAACCCTGTATGCAAGACAGCAAAAGAGACACAGATGTATAGAACAGTCTTTTGGACTCTGTGGGAGAGGGAGAGGGTGGGATGATTTGGGAGAATGGCATTAAACATGTATAATATCATATAAGAAATGAAGCATCAGTCCAGGTTCGATGCATGATACAGGATGCTTGGGGGTGGTGCACTGGGATGACCCAGAGGCATGGAATGGGGAGGGAGGGGGATTCAAGATGGGGAACACATGTACACCCGTGGTGGATTCATGTTCATGTATGGCAAAAACAATGCAATATTGTAAAGTAATTAGCCTCCAATTAAAATAAATACACTTTTTTTTTAAGAACTTTCCAATGCTGAAAATATGTTAAACGTGATAGTAAATTTTACTACTTAGATTTATGGTTGACCCCTGGATTGGGAAGATCCCCTGGAGAAGGAAATGACAACTCACTCCAGTATTCTTGTTTAGAGAATCCCATGGACAAAGGAGCCTGGTGGGCTACAGTCCAGGGGGTTGCAAAGAGTCAGACACGACTAAGTGACTGAGCACACACAGATGTTTGCTATAGCCTTGCAATGCGGTTCTGTAACTGTGTTCTCTGCTTCAGGTTTGATCTCCACCACACAATTGTCTCACTCCCAGGTGCTTTTCTGNCGAGAAGGAAATGACAACCCACTCCAGTATTCCTGCTTAGAGAATCCCATGGACAGAGGAGCCTGGAGGGCTACAGTCCAGGGGGTTGCAAAGAGTCAGACACGACTAAGAGACTGAGCACACACAGATTTTTGCTATAGCCTTGCAATGCGGTACTGTAACTGTGTTCTCTGCTTCAGGTTTGATCTCCACCACACAATTGCCTCACTCCCAGGTGCTTTTCTGCAGCCATACCATGACACACATTCATTCATGACCTATCCCTAATGCAACTCTTCTTGCTGATCAGCTCTGATTCGTCAAAGCCCAACATAGGCATTGCTTGCATTGTCATGGTTTTCTCATGCTTCTAGGATTGTGAACATTCTTCTAGCATAACCCTTATGAGTCTGAACTGTATTTATATTTCTAAATTCCAAAATTAGATCACTAACTACTTGAATTCAAGAATATGTTTATCTATGCTTTCCTAGAACCTTAACACAATCTGTGAATAATCCATTTTATTCGGTATGGGTTTAGACTAAAGAGAGTAACTACAATGCTTAACAAACTTCTAACCAGTTTTAGAACACAGTTTTTTATCAGAGTGTTCAAACAGTATTGCATTTTAAAGATCAGAACTGGTAGTCACAAGAATTCAGTGCTGACAAAGTCCATTTTTGGCAAAGATAAGCAAGACACCATGAATATTTTTGGTAGTTCACCTGTCTTTAGTTTCAAATAAAATGAATTCAAAATGTCGCTTCTATAATATGATTTCACTTTTTCTCAGCTCAAATTCTGTACTCTTCTTTGTGTGACTAGGGCATAAGCTCATACAAGTGAAATCCCACAATATTTAGGAAATATGGCTCGTAATAACCTCAAAGTGTCTCTAAAGGAAAAACCATTACATTTTTTCCACAGTGATATAGTTTATGCAGATTAGGGTTATTCAGGGCACCATCTTGTCATGATATAACTTATCTATAGACAACTTTTACTCTTGTCCTCCAGATTTATCACTTAAATGAGCTTTCCTGATCCATAAAAACTACTAGTAACCTTTTTATCCTCAGAATTTTCTCACCCCAGGCTACCAGGGACTCAGGTCAAACTGAACTTTAAATAACAATACTAAATATGTTTTATGGCCTTCCTGAACATCAGAGAGCAGAAACATTTATATTGTGTGTGAAAACACTTGACATGGCTATAAAAGGCTGCTGGTTTGGGCATTGGAGTCAGTACAAGATAGGTGTTCAGGAGGGCACAGGAAGTGGGGCAGAAAAACTGACCCTGAAAGGCTAATTTTTGAGAAGAGGATGGCATGCACAGTCCTTATTCTGTCACCTGCAGATGCCAATTAGTTGGGTATGGGCACACGGGAAATCCAGACATTACAGAACTCTGGAGTCACAAGAGTGATATGGAAACTTACCATCAGGAAAGTACTGGGTAGCATTGTATAAAATTCATTGCAGGGTTTAACTAAAAGTGAAGACATCTCTGAGGGCTTTTCTAGCTGTTTCTCTTCTTTCTACACACATACACACACACATAAACACACTCTTCCAATGCCAAACAGAACAATTTATCCAACTTCTCTGAGCATCTCTTATCACTCCCCATCAACCATGTAGACATTCTCCTCGCAAATGTTATTTCCTGTAAGATATATAAATACTTTCTCCAAATTCATGGTGTTTTGCACTGAGCCCTCTTTGTTTTTCATTTAAAATTTTAATAAAAAATTAATAAACACCTTGTTAAGTATAACATAGTAAAGAAGGGTACACAAGTTATGAGAGTATAGCTTAATCAGAGTAAGCACGTCAACCCAGCACTGGGGACTGTGTCAGCTCCTGGAAACCTGTTCAAGAGGGGAAACATTACTGGAAACAGAGGTAGTTCTGGGCACACGACTTGCAGGTGCATTTATAGAACTCCATTCTCAGGAAAGCAGAACAAGAATGAATAGCAAAAAAGAAGGAAACCTCAGTCCCAGGAACTGGGCTGAGGGAAGATGGAATAAGGAAGGTCATGACTCAGAGTCTAAGGCATGATAGACTTTATCACTGAACTACTAGGTATTCAGGTGCAACCTAGAGGAACTACCCCATGCCCGAGGTAAGAAGCAGCGGGTGCGCATTGCTGGAGCACCGGTAAAAAGATACCCCACATCCAAGGTAAGAGAAACCCANGGAAGCCAAAGGATTAAAACTAAGGGAAAACTAATCCTAGTAGTGGTTGGGGAGTGAGTGGGTGGGCAATGGTGAAGAAGGTTATAGAAAGGGGGAGGTTAGGGGCCAGGTTAGCAAAGAGGGAAGGAAGTACTGAAATGAATTATGAATTACAGAAGTGATCAAACAACAAGCCTTCACATTTTTTCCCCTGGTCCAATTGCTAGTCTAATACACAGATAATAAAAACATTAAGATACCTTTTAACTGACATATAACATTNAGCAAAGAGGGAAGGAAGTACTGAAATGAATTATGAATTACAGAAGTGATCAAACAACAAGCCTTCACATTTTTTCCCCTGGTCCAATTGCTAGTCTAATACACAGATAATAAAAACATTAAGATACCTTTTAACTGACATATAACATTGTCAGTTTATGTTTAACGTGTATGCGTGATGATTTGATATTGTTGTGTTCAGTCACTCAGTTGTGTCCAACTCTTTTTAAGACCATAGACTCCTCTGTCCATGGGATTTTCCCAGCAAGAATACTGGAGTAGGTTGCCATTTTCTCCTTCAGGGGATTTTCCTGACTCAGGGATTGAACCTGTGTCTCCGACATTGCAGGCAGATTCTTTACAGCTGAGCTACTTGGCTTCCCCCCATGATTTGATATATGTATATGTTGCAAAATGGTTATTACAATGAGGTTAGTTAACACATCCATTATCTCACATAATTATCAATTGTGGTGTGTGTGTGTGTGTATGTATGTAGAGTGAGAACACTTAACATCTGCTCTCTTAGCAGCTTTCAAATACACAATATTGTTAACTCTCATCTTCATGTTGGGTTTCCCTGGTAGCTCAGCTGGGAATCTGCCTGCAACTAAAGAGCCTCTTGATGAAAATGAAAGAGGAGAGTGGAAAAACTGGCTTAAAACTAAACATTCAAAAAATAAAGATCATAGGCATCTGGTCCCATTACTCCACGGCAAATAGAAGCAGAAACAATGGAAACAGGGGGAGACTTTATTTTCTTGGGCTCCAAAATCACTGCAAATGGTGATTGCAGCCATGATATTAAAAGATCTTTTTCCTTGGAAGAAAAGCTATGACAAACCTAGACAGCATATTAAAAATTAGAGACATCACTTTGCTGACAAAGTCCGTCTAGTCAAAGCTATGGCTTTTCCAGTTGTCATGTATGGATGTGAGTTAAACCATAAAGAAAGCTGAGCACCAAAGAATTGATGCATTTGAACTGTGGCATTGGAAAAGACACTTGAGAGTCCCTTGGACAGCAAGGAGATCAAACCAGTCAATCCTACAGGAAATCAGTCCTGAATACTCATTGGAAGAACTGATGCTAAAGCACCATTATTGTGACCACCTGATGTAAAGAAGTGACTCATTGGAAAAGACCATGATGCTGGGACAGATTGAAGACAGGAGGAGAAGGGGATGACAGAGGATGAGATAGTTGGATGGCATCACCAACTCAATGGGCATGGGTTTGAGTAAGCTCCGGGAATTGGTGATGGACAGGGAAGTCTGCCGTGCTGCATTCCATGGGGTCACAAAGAGTTGGATACACTGAGCAACTGAATTGAACTGATAATAGGAAATGTGTCTTTGGTCTTTATCCCCATTTCTGGCACAGAGCTCCTAAACCCCTTTCAGCTAAGTGATGAGAAGCTAAAGGTGTCTTTTGTTATGTTAATGAGGTGACTTTTAGAAAGCCCCTAGGTAACCTAGGAGAAGGCAATGGCAACCCACTCCAGTACTCTTGTCTGGGGAATCCCATGGACAGAGGAGCCTGGTAGGCTGCAGCCCATGAGGTCGCTAGGAGTCAGACACGACTGAGCGACTTCACTTTCACTTTTCACTTTCATGCATTGGAGAAGGAAATGGCAACCCACTCCAGTGTTCTTGCCTGGAGGATCCCAGGGATGGGAGCCTGGTGGTCTGCTGTCTATGGGGTCGCACAGAGTCGGACACGACTGAAGCAACGCAGCAGCAGCAGCAGCAGCAGGTAACCTACAGATAAGGGCTTCCAGGTGGCTCAGGGGTAAAGAATCTGCCTTCCAATGCAGGAGACTTGGGTTCCATCCCTGTATCAGGAAGATCCCCTGGAGAATGAAATCGCAATGACTCTAGTATCCTTGCCTGAAAAGTCCCATGGACAGGAGCTATACCCCACGGGGCTGCAAAGAGTTGGACAAGACTTAACTGACTGAAAGAACACCAACCAAAGGATGGGGAACTGGTCCCAAGGGAACCAAACTTGTGATGAGAGTGTTGGAACAGCCTCTCTAGGGGAGGGAGAAAGGCTGAAGACTGAGTTCAGCCACCAGTCATGTCTANCATCCCTGTATCAGGAAGATCCCCTGGAGAATGAAATCGCAATGACTCTAGTATCCTTGCCTGAAAAGTCCCATGGACAGAGGAGCTATACCCCATGGGGCTGTAAAGAGTTGGACAAGACTTAACTGACTGAAAGAACACCAACCAAAGGATGGGGAACTGGTTCCAAGGGAACCAAACTTGTGATGAGAGTGTTGGAACAGCCTCTCTGGGGGAAGGAGAAAGGCTGAAGACTGAGTTCAGCCACCAGTCATGTCTATGTAACAAAGCCTCCATAGAAACCCAGAAGGATGGATGTGGAAGAGCATCCAGGCTGTTGAACAGGTGAAGGTGCTGGGCAAGCTCAGAATGAATATGAATATAAGCTCTGTGCCCCTTTCCCCCACACCTGGCCTTATATAGCTCTTCATCTGGCTATTCATTTGAATCTTTTAATATCTTTTGTAATAAATCAGTAAACTAGTAAGTAAACTGGTTTCCTGAGTTCTGTGAGCTGCTCTGGCAAATTAATCACACCCATGGAGGGGAGTCTTGGGAAACTCTGATTTATAACAAATCAATCAGAAGCACTGGTAATGAATGACTTGACCCTGTAATTGGCCTCTGAAGTGTGGTCTTGTGACTAAGATTCCATAACCTGTGGAATCTCATGCTATCTGCAGGGAGACAGTGTCAGAATTAAGTTAAATTTGTGGGACACTGGGTAAGTGTCTACAGAGAACTGAGTTAATTGGTTGGTGCTTGGAAAAAAATACTTGAAGTAGCGCCACAGCCTGGGCTCTAAGGCTGCCTGTTCAGGCTCCTGGGTCAGGCAGAGCCAGTGTTCGTGTTTCATGGTGGGGCGGGGGCAGGACTGCAAGATGGACTCTGCACTGCCTGGACTGTCTGACCAGGCTTCCTTCCTAGGCAGAGAAGAAGCACTACTCAGCAGTTTAAAATTCTTTGAATATGTAATATATTTTAATCCACATTCCTATTTCAAACTCAATTATTTCTCACTACTCTCTCAGACAATGGGCTTAATCTGTTCCCTCTCTCTGTATTTGTTTCTATAGAACTCTTTGAGATGAGAAATCTGAGCTATATGGATTAGAACGAAGATGTGGAGAGAGAATGTGTGACTGGGATTTCCCTATCTCACTGAAACATACAGAGGGAAACCATAATCAAGAGGGAGGCTTACGCAAATCCCCCACAGATCTGTGCCCTCCCTGGAGTCCATGAGACTTGGTGGGAGCTGCCAGGAATAGGTTTGCTTTGAGGACACACAGTATCATGAATTCCTTTGTTGTATNTCACTGAAACATACAGAGGGAAACCATAATCAAGAGGGAGGCTTACGCAAATCCCCCACAGATCTGTGCCCTCCCTGGAGTCCATGAGACTTGGTGGGAGCTGCCAGGAATAGGTTTGCTTTGAGGACACACAGGATCATGAATTCCTTTGTTGTATGGCAGGCCTCTGACTCTCACTATTTTAATGAAAATGTAACAAAGAATAGAATTTGTGATTTTTGCTCAGTGTAATGATGGTATATTGTTCTGACAAGATTTTTATGTAAGAGAAAATGGGAGGCACTGAAGAAAAGCTAGAAACACAAATACCATTCAACAGGACATTCTTCATATCTGATGTACTAAGTGGTGGTACTTCTTTAGAAGGATGGTTTTCAAGTTAGGTCCCTTAGGTATACTGCCACAAGGTTGAGAGAAGCCAGCGGCTGTGATATCCTGTTCCGAGTCTATCAAAACAGTTTCAGATTTTACTACTGGGGTTATTTTGTAGAAAGGGTGTGACCTTGCATGCATGCTAAGTTGCTTCAGTCATGTCCAACTCTTTGTGACCCCATGGACTGTAGCCTGCCAGGCTCCTCTGTCTATGGGATTCTCCAGGCAAGAACACTGGAACAGGTTGCGATTTCCTCCTCTAGGGATTTTCCTGACCCAGGGATTAAACTTACATCTCTTATTGTCTCCTGCATTGGCCTGTGGGCTCTTTACCACTGTGCTTAGTTGCTCAGTCATGTCCAGTCCAGGTCTGAAAAAGGATGCTACTTAGCAATAAAAATTAGCCATGAAATATAACTCAAAAATTTAATTTACTACTTTATCATATGTCAGAAATTCTGCTAAATGCTGAGAGCACTAAGATGAATGAAAGAGGATCCTTATCTGAAGGAATTTATAGTTTAGAGAGTTCTGATTTCTCCACAAATCTGTGTGTAGACACATTTTGTCTGTATTTTAATTTCCAGATCTTAGCCCAGTTCTTGGTATAGAGCTGGAGCTCAGGAAATATATGTTGGGTGCATGATTTCCTTTGTACTCCTGAAAGTAGCTCACTTGTCCCTTTGACTCATTTTAGCTTTGTAATGTCATTAATACAAATTTGTCATCATAGATTTCCTAAAAACAGCTGGTAACTAGAAACTGACAGTAATGTTGTACACCCCATACGTTCTTCTAAACGGACAGTGCATGAGGATTCTATTAAGAGCACCTACATGACAGGGTCAGAGGCTTATGTCTGGCGTAGCTGGGGACATCAAGAATAGCACAAATGCCATCTATTGACAGTGGGTGAGTTTGATAATGAGAAGCCATGGTGGTAGTGGAGAAGCAATAATACATTACAACCATTAGTAACTAGAAATTACTACGCCTGTCCTTTTCACAGATATTGTACCCTCATGGAATCCTAGTAACAATCCTGTAAAATGATGGGTGCTGTTACAATTGTATAGCTGCAGCACCAACAGGTGAAGTAACTTGCTTTGAATGATTGTTAGTAAGAAGAAGAATACAGAAAACTTTTAAAAATAATAATAAATTTTATCAAAATTAAAATATTTATGAGAATTTGAAAAGGTAGGAATTATAGGAGGTGTGGCAATTGTTAAAATTTAAACCGCTCCTTTTTATTATGAAAAGTATTCAATTTAGAATTTAGTGCATCATAAAGGGGTAGTATTACAGTCAATGATCTTTCTTGTTATAATGCATCTAAAATTTTTAAAGTTGTGCATAGAGCAAGTAGATGCTATTATGTAATTTATTACAATATATAGATGTTAAAACCATTTTTGCTATAAAGCAATTTATTCTCAAAAGTGACTAAACTTCTTAACATTTAAGAAGTCATTTCACTGAGGAAGAAAAATAATATAGAAAAATTAAAATATCTTTACTCTTTGTAGTAGAAATGTCAAAAATTCCATTTATTCATAAATAGGTCAAATGAATCATTTGTCAAACAAAACACCCAGTCCTTATTATGTAAAGGAGTAGTGAAATAATTTAATGCATGAGAAGAACTGAAACTACAGGATAATTCAAAATCCAACCAACTAAGTAAAAAGCATTTAATAAGAAAAAACTATTGAATCTTCCTTACAATGAGTTTTTAGTTTTCTTAAATGTCATGACCCTAATTTATCAGAATAGTAATGACTTAGTCGCTCTTTTGTGAGGTTCTCATTAATTTATTTCTAAATCTCAAGCTTCAGTTTTTTGAGATTTGAATTTTAATTAAGATGGGGTAAGTATAGCCTAAACCCCCAGGTAGCCCAGTGGTAAAGAATCTGCCTGCAACACAGGAGATGTAAGAGATGCAGGTTCGATCCCTGGGTTGAAAAGACCTCTGGAAAAGGAAATGGCAATCCACTCCAGTATTCTTGCTTGGAAAATTCCATGGACATTTCTGTTCTCTGTATCTATGTAATTTGGTTGTTGTTTTTTTAAATTATTTTAATTGGAGGCTAATTACTTTACAGTATTGTGATGCTTTTGCCATACACTGACATGAGTCAGCCATGGGTTTGTTGTGTTTTGTTTACTTATTTGGGGTTTTGTCTTTTTTTATATTCCACATATCAGTGAAATCATACAGTATCTGTCTTTCTCTATATGACTTATATCACTTAGTATAATACCCTCAAGACCCATACATATTATTACAAATGCAAACAGAAAGACTTCATCTTTTTATGCCTGAGTAGTATTCCTGTGTGTGTGTGTGTGTGTGTGTCTGTGTGTGTCTGTGTGTGTGTGTCTGTGTGTGTCTGTGTATGTATACATATCTTCCTTATCCATTCATCCATTGATGGACACAGGTTATTTCTTTATCTTGGCTATTGTAAACAACACTGTGATGAACATAGGGGCAGATACCTCTTTTTGAAATAGTTCATTTTATTCGATAATAGTTTCATTTTATTCAAATAAATACCCATGAATGGAATTGCTAGATTGTTTGGTAGTTCTATTACTATTTTTTTTTTTTAGGAAACTCCATACTGTTTTCCACAGTGGTTGCATCAATTTACATTCTAACAACTGCATATGAGGGTTTCTATTTTTCCACATTCTCACCAACACTTGTTATTTCTTGACTTTTTAGTAACAGTATTCCCAGAAGTGTGAAGTGACACCTCATTGTGGTTTTGATTTGTATAGGAAATTCCATTAAAACACACACACACACACACACACACACACACACACACACACACAGCCCGAGCCTTATGCAAGCCCCAGTCAGGAAGCTGCATCTGCATAGCAAGGATAGGAGTAGTGGTCACTCGGGCACTAAAAACATGAGATAAAATCCTGCTTTCTGACAAAAAGAACTCAGAAAAGAAGTCCCTGTAGTGCAAAGATTTCAGGGGAAATTCAGGCTATTGCTCTCTTTTTTTCTCTCACCACTTTAATGCTGAGCTATATTCAATAATAGGAAGTTTATAACAAAGTGTAAGTGTTAATTGCTCAGTCGTGCCTGACTGTTTGCAACCCGATGGACTGCAGCCCACCAGGCTCCTGTGCCATGAGATTTTCCAGGCAAGGATATTGGAGTGGGGTGCCATTTCCTTCTCCAGGAGTTTATGAGAAAACAGCACACTGAAACTTCAGCCCAATAGCCAGAGAGTCAGCAAATAGGACCTCTTGAAGTCAGAGAGTATGGGGGAAATCACAGAGAGGAAGGATCTGTTGCAAGAGATCCCTAAACCTGTGTATAAAGACACAGGCTTATCCTCTGAACTGCATAAGCATGGTAATAACCTGAGATTTGCTGTCATAGTTCAGTTCAGTTCAGTTACTCAGTTTGCCTGACTCTTTGCAACCCCATGGACTGTAGCGCCTCTGGCTTCCCTGTCCATCACCAGCTCCCAGAGCCTACTCAAACTCATGTCCATTGCATTGGTGATGCCATCCAACCATCTCATCCTCTGTCATACCCTTCTCCTCCTGCCGTCAATCTTTCCCAGCTTCTGGGTCTTTTCAAATGAGTCACTTCTTTGCATCAGGTGGCTTAAGTGCTGGAGTTTCAGCTTCAGCATCAGTCCTTCCAATGAATATTCAGGACTGATTACCTTTAAGATTGACTGCTTGGATCTCCTTGCAGTCCAAAGGACTCTCAAGAGTCTTCTCCAACACCATAGTTCAAAAGCATCAAATCTTCAGTGCTCATTTTTCTTTATAGTCCAATTCTTATATCTATACATGACTACTGGAAAAACCATAGCTTTGACTAGACGGACCATTGATGGTAAAGTAATGTCTTTGCTTTTTAATATGCTGTCTAGGTTGCTCATAGATTTTCTTCCAAGGAGCAAGCATATTTTAATTTCATGGCTTCAGTCACCATCTGCAGTGATTTTGGAGCCCAAGAATAAAGTCTGTCACTCTTTCCTTTGTTTCCCCATCTATTTGCCAGGAAGTGATGGGACCAGATGCCATGATCTTCATTTTCTGAATGCTGAGTCAATGTTTTCACTCTTCTCTTTCACTTTCATCAAGAGGCTCTTTAGTTCTTTTTTCCTTTCTCCCATAAGGGTGATGTCATCTGCAAATCTGAGGTTATTGATATTTCTCTCAGCAATTTTAATTCCAGCTTGTGCTTCCGCCAGCCTGGCATTTTACATGATGTACTCTGCATATAAGTTAAATAAGCAGGGTGACAATATATAGCCTTGATGCAATCCTTTCCCGATTTGAAACCAGTCTGTTCTATGTTTAGTTCTAACTGTTGCTTCTTAACCTGCATACAGATTTCTCAGGAGGCAGGTCAGGTGGTCTGGTATTCCCATTTCTTTCAGAATTTTCCACAGTTTATTGTGATCCACACAGTCAAAGGCTTTGGTGTAGTCAATAAAGCAAAAGTAGATGTTTGTGGGGAATTCTCTAGTCTTTCCCATTTTATTGTTTTCCTCTATCTTTGCATTGATCATTGAGGAAGGCTTTCTTATCTCTCCTTGCTGTACTTTGGAACTCTACATTCAAATGGATATATCTTCCCTTTTCTCCTTTGCCTTTAGCTTTTTTTTCTTAGCTATTTGTAAGGCCTCCTCAGACAACCATTTTGCCTTTTTGCATTTTTGTGTGTGGGGGGGGTGGTCTTGAATACTACTTCCTGTACAATGTCACAAACCTCCATCCATAATTCTTCAGATACTTTATCAGATCTAATCCCTTGAATCTACTTGTCACTTCCACTGTATAATCATAAGGGATTTGCTTTAGGTCATAGCTGAATGGTCTAGTGGTTTTCCCTACTTTCTTCACTTTAAGTGTGAATTTGGCAATAAAGAGTTCATACTGCACAATTGCACTCATCTCACACGCTAGTAAAGTAATGCTCAAAATTCTCCAAGCCAGGCTTCAGCAATACGTGAACCATGAACTCCCTAATGTTCAAGCTCGTTTTAGAAAAGGCAGAGGAACCAGAGATCAAATTGCCAACACACGCTGGATCATCGAAAAAGCAAGAGAGTTCCAGACAAACATCTACTTCTGCTTTATTGACTATGCCAAAGCCTTTGACTGTGTGGATCACAATAAACTGTGGAAAATTCTGAAAGAGATGGGAATACCAGACCACCTAACCTGCCTCTTGAGAAATCTGTATGCAGGTCAGGAAGCAACAGTTAGAACCGGACATGGAACAACAGATTGGTTCCAAGTAGGAAAAGGAGTACGTCAAGGCTGTATACTGCCACCCTGTTTATTTAACTTCTATGCAGAGTACATCATGAGAAACGCTGGACTGGAAGAAACACAAGTTGGAATCAAGATTGCCGAGAGATATATCAATAACCTCAGATATACAGATGACACCACCCTCATGGCAGAAAGTGAAGAGGAGCTAAAAAGCCTCTTGATGAAAGTGAAAGA
>SJYW01007210.1:69714-84997 GCA_006410735.1 Raphicerus campestris
CTCAGATATGCAGATGACACCACCCTTATGGCAGAAAGTGAAGAGGAACTAAAAAGCCTCTTGATGAAAGTGAAAGAGGAGAGTGAAGAAGCTGGCTTAAAGCTCAACATTCAGAAAACTAAGATCATGGCATCCGTTCCCATCACTTCATGGCATATAGATGGGCAAACAGTGGAAACAGTGTCCGCCTTTATTTTGGGGGGCTCCAAAATCACTGCAGATGGTGACTGCAGCCATGAAATTAAAAGACGCTTACTCCTTGGAAGAAAAGTTATGACCAACCTAGATAGCATATTCAAAAGCAGAGACATTACTTTGCCGACTAAGGTCCGTCTAGTCAAGGCTATGGTTTTTCCAGTGGTCATGTATGGATGTGAGAGTTGGACTGTGAAGAAGGCTGAGCACCAAAGTATTGATGCTTTTGAACTGTGGCATTGGAGAAGACTCTTGAGAGTCCCTTGGACTGCAAGGAGATCCAACCAGTCCATTCTGAAGGAGATCAGCCCTGGGATTTCTTTGGAAGGAATGATGCTAAAGTTGAAACTCCAGTACTTTGGCCACCTCGTGCGAAGTGTTGACTCATTGGAAAAGACTCTGATGCTGGGGGGGATTGGGGCAGGAGGAGAAAGGGATGACAGAGGATGAGATGGCTGGATGGCATCACGGACTCGATGGACATGTCTGAGTGAACTCCGAGAGATGGTAATGAACAGGGAGGCCTGGCGTGCAGCGATTCATGGGGTCACAAAGAGTCGGACACGACTGAGTGACTGAACTGAACTGATCTGAACTACAGTCAGCTCCTAGTCTTATTTTTGCTGATTGTGTAGAGCTTTTCCATCTTTGGCTGCAAAGAATATAATCAATATGATTTTGGTATTGACCATCTGGGATGTCCATGTGTAGGGCCTTTTCTTGTGTTTTTGGAAGACGGTGTTGGTGTTTGCTATGACCAGTGTGTTCTCTTACAAAACTCTATTCTCCTTTGCCCTGCTGTTTTTGTACTTCAAGGCCAAATTTGCCTGTTACTCCAGGTAGCTCTTGACTTCCTCCTTGTTTTGCTGTCACACTATAGTTTAAATCAGGGTCCCCAACCTCCAAGATCTAATGCCTGATGATCTGAGGTGAAGCTGATATAATAATAATAGAAATAAAATGTACAATAAATATAATGCACTTGAATTATCCCCAAACCATCATCCACACTCCCTGTCCATGGAAAAATCATCTTCAATGAAATCAGTCCCTGTGCCANGCAGAGTACATCATGAGAAACGCTGGACTGGAAGAAACACAAGTTGGAATCAAGATTGCCGAGAGATATATCAATAACCTCAGATATACAGATGACACCACCCTCATGGCAGAAAGTGAAGAGGAGCTAAAAAGCCTCTTGATGAAAGTGAAAGAAGAGAGTGAAAAAGTTGGCTTAAAGTTCAACATTCAGAAAACGAAGATCATGGCATCCGGTCCCATCATTTCATGGCATATAGATGGGGAAACAGTGGAAACAGTGTCAGACTTTATTTTGGGGGGCTCCAAAATCACTGCAGGTGGTGACTGCAGCCACAAAATCAAAGGACGCTTACTCTGAAGAATTTAACAATCTCATAATATTCAAAAAGTTCTATATACAATTGATATACAAGTACCTGTAAAATCTTAGTAAAAATCACAGATGCTAGAAAATTCACAGATGCTAACCCTGAGATGACTCAGATATTGGAATTATCCAATAATATAAAGCAGAGATTGTAACCATGCCTCGTGAAGTAATGGAAAATGTTCTTGAATGGGAAGATAGACGTTCTCAAGAAAGAAGTAGGAATTATAAAGAAGGAAATAAATGACAATTTTTGAACTGAAAAATACAATAATGGAATTAACAAAAAGCACATGTAGCTCACTTGCAAAATGGATATGACAGAGGAAGAAAATCAATTAACCCGAAGATAGAACAATTGAAAATTTCCAATCTGAAACATTTTTCCAGACTGGATAATTAATATATATGTCATTGAAGTACCAGAAAAATAGAAGGGAAAAATCAATGTAGAAAATACATTTTAAGAAACAATGGCTTAAATTTATTTTTAGGGCAACAGTGGAGAAACAGACATAGAGAACAGACCTATGGACATAGAGGGAGGATATGAGGAGAGAGGGAGATGTTTGGAGAGAGAAACATAGAAATTTACAATACCATATGTAAAACAGATAGCTAATGGGAATTTGCTGTATGACTCAGGAATCTCAAACATGGGTGCTGTGACAGGCTGAAGGGTGGGGAGTGGAGGGAGTTGGGAGGCAGGGCCGGGAGGGAGGGGACATGTATGTACCTATGGCTGAATCATGTTGATGTATGACAGAAAACTACAAAATTATGTAAAGCAATTATCCTTCAATTAAAAAAATTTACAGAAACAATGGCTTAAATTTTCCAAAATTTGGTTAAAGATATAATTAAACAGATACATAAAAATGTGGTGACACCTAATTAGAATAAATGCAAAGAAAATTACATCTCAATACATCATAGTCAAACTACTAAAAAATAAAAATGGGTAAAAAATCTTAAAATCAGCCAGAGGAAAGCAACATATTACATAAAGGGGAAAGCCAAATCAAATGACCTTAGATTTCTCACCAGAAACCATGAGGGGTGTAAAACATTGGGGAAATTACTTTGAATTCCAAAGAGAAAGTTATCTGCCCAGAATTTTTATACAGTAAAATAGCCTTCAGAAATAAAGGAGAAATAAGGCCATCTCCCTTGGTGGCTCAGCTGGTAAAGAATCTGCCTGCAATGTGGGAGACCTGGGTTCAATCTCTGGTTGGGAAGATCCCCTGGAGAACAGTAGGGCAACCATTCCAGTATGCTGGCCTGGAGAATTCCATGGACTGTATAGTCCACGGTGTTGCAATGAGTCAGATAGGACTGAGCAAGTTTCACTTACACTTCGGGCTTCCCCAGTGGCTCAATGGTAATGAATCCACCTGCAGTGCAGAAGCCACAGGAAACACAGGTTTGATCCCCTGGTCTGGAAGATCCCCTGGAGGAGGGCATGGTAATCCACTCCAGTATCTTTGCCTGGAGAAGCCCATGGACAGAGGAGCCTGGTGAGCTACACAACTGAAGTGACTTAGAACAGAAGATGAAATAAAGAGAATTTGCCTCCAGAAGACCTTTTCTAAAAGAAAGAAGTTGTGTAGGCAGAAGAATGGTATCAGAAGGAAATTTGGAACTTCAGAAAGAGACACAAAACAGTAAATAAATAAGATATACAAAATAAACATATCTTCTCTAGTTCTTTAAAATATATATGACTATGGAAAGAAAAGCCTATAAAATTATCTGATGGGGTTTTCAATTGATTTTCTTGATTTTAAATGTACCTATCTTCTCTAGAGCACTCCACTCCACCCCAACTTGTCAACCTGCAAGCCTTTCTTAACCCTGGCCAGAATACAAAATCTGCATATTGATGAATGAAATAGGAGCATGTTTAGTGTGGATATTGTACAGTTGGTAGGTGGAATGAAAATAAGAGCTTTTATTTCATTTAAAACCTCAGTATGTTTCGAATCTCCTCCCCCCAAAATTGTAGTAGAACTTAGCAGTATTTCTGTTAGTAGAACTAAGCAATATTAAGAAGCTAGATACTTTTTCATTGTTCCTTCTTACTTAGTCTTTCTTCTTTATTTTATTACTTTCTTGTTCATGTCCTATTCCCCTCCCCCTACACTTCCTGTCACGTATAATGCATATGACAACTACAAAATAAAGGAGTAGGGTAAATAGACCTACGTAGCCATAATGACTCTACATTTCACTTGAAGAGGTTAAAATATTAACTTTAAGTAGAGCTGAAAAATTTGGTGTATATATTGTACTCTCTGCAGTAGTCACTAACAAAATTTAAATAAAGGCATACAATAAAAATTCACATAGATAAAATAAAATACTCAAACATATTCAAATAATCCACAATAAATCAGGCAAGAAACAGAAAGATGAAGAGAATAAAATTATGAGCCAAAATTGAAATGTATCAATAATTACATTAAATAAAATTGGTATAATCACACCAAAAGACAAAGATTTTCAATCAGATTAACAGAGAAGACCAAACTGTATGTTAGGGTCATTGTACCCTAGGGGAAGGTAAATAGTTAAACATTTTATGGAATGATGGGTAAAGAGTGTGAATTAAATTGGTACCTAGAAGTCTAAAGTGTCAACATGATCTGTTAACATGGGAGCATATGGAAGCCAGGTAATAAATGGAAAAAAAGCAAAACTGACTCAAAGGATTCACTGGGTACATGGATCCACCTAGTGGTCATTTTCCTTGTCCCAAATGTAGTCAGGATAGACATCCTTGGTAACGTTACAATACCTACAAAGGATGCTTGGCGTGTAGGGTAAAAAGGTGTTTTGGTGTGAATTCTAAGTAGGAAGTTTCTGATACTGTAAAACTCCCTTCCAACACAACAAATTAAAAGTACTACCACATGCCTGGGACTGATGGAAATTCATGCCACTCAATAATCTACAGAACGCAGGCTC
Organism: Raphicerus campestris; assembly: GCA_006410735.1. Lineage (NCBI taxonomy): Eukaryota > Metazoa > Chordata > Mammalia > Artiodactyla > Bovidae > Raphicerus > Raphicerus campestris. The sequence goes on from SJYW01007210.1 coordinate 74,285, forward strand.
AATGTGCCAGTCAGTTCTACACCTTCTTCAGTAGCCTGGCCCCTTGTGATAACCAGATGGTTTCTAGAAAATGGCATTAGACTACGGCAAATTCAACCAAGGAATAGTCCTAATTACAGCCACCATGCCATGTGTGACATCTTATCTTGAGCGTATTAAAACAGCCCCAGGTACACAGAATACAGCCATTGATTCATCAAAAGCATTCTTTCCCATAACTATGAGAACAGGGGATCAGAAATAGTTTGAGTTCAGACAATAGTAAGGCAATAGTAATATTTAAAGTTTAGTCTAACTTCTTGCAAAATACCATGTTGAATCACTATCTGTATCAATGAATGCATGCTAGTGAGAGTGAGAAGTGGCTAACATGTCAGAGGCCTTGTTAAGACCCCTGTGCTCCAGAGGATGAGAGATTAACCCTAAGGACTCAGGGATAGGTCACACTGGTAAAACTGTAGCGGTCACCGGCATTCTAGGGCATTCCATGCCAAGTAAAAGATAAATTATTGCCTCTTGCACATCCCAATACAAAGAAAGAGGTAGAATGACATGTAGGCTTCTTCAGATTCTAAAGGAATCAACAACTGGGAACACTGTATTGACGTGTACACCAAGTGACATGCAGGCTCTGAGTGAGACCCAAATAGGAAGAGCTCTGTAGGGAGACCAGGCTATGATGGAAATAGCCTTGCTATTTGAAACAAACCAGGCATACCCGGTGGCCTTATTAGCTGTGGGAAAAGATAGCATTTGGAGTGTATGACAACCACCAATGGGACATTCACAATACAGAATCACAGAGCAAGGTCATACCATCTGCAGAGGCTTTCATAGCTTCTGAAAAACCATTCCCCCATGTGCCTTTGTAGAAATGAACTATCTAACCACGGGGTACCAAGTGCCCACACAGCCTCAGTGGTGCATTATCGGCTCAGTTCTCTCACATTCTCTAAGTCGTAAAGTCAGGTGGGCCCCGCAACAATCCTTTTTAAGATAAAAATGCTCCATCAAGATTCACGTCCGTTGTTACACAGGTGGCAGTGGTCGTAGTCCACCACCGTTACCTGGGGCCTCTCCCTCCGGCGCTTGCCTGTCCCATCTCAGGAAACCATGCAACGTGGTTTCCCCACAACACCCTTCCCCTGACCCAAAGGCCAGAGTCACGCTGAGACAGCAGCTGTCCTGTGGGACCCCGCAGAGAGAGGACAAGGCTTCCTCCCATTGTAGATCAAAGGCAGGAATATCCGCGACCCGGTCACAGCAAAGACCAGCACTGGCTGGGAGTCCATTACCTTCTAGGCAGCCCCAGGATACCGGCGATTGCATTACAGGCTTAGCTGGAGCAGGTCAAACGCCGGAGCAGTCCAACAGCTCAGCACAGGGTTACTGTATCCTCAGGGCAATTTTTCCTCCCAGCAGCTGCGAGGTGTCAGGAATTCTCCCGGGAGGCCGCCTGCTGCCGGAGCCTTCCCCGGAACCGCCTCAGAGCCCCGCTCTTTCTTTTGACTCAGCCCTGCTGCCCATACCCTGTGATGGGGCGCTGGCTCCTTCGCCCACGCCCCTCTGTCAGGAAATGTTCCCCTCTTTTGAGTAGCCCAAGTGGCACCCGCGGACCAGGCCCAGGGCCTGATGGGGGCGTGGAGTGTGGCGCTTCCCAGGAAGACAAACTGGAGCCTTCACACGCGCTCTGTGGCTCAGGGCAGGTGCAAGGAATGAGCAGGGGCCCTGTTGGACGCAGGGAGAGGACCGGCTGGGCTGTGCTAGGTGCCTGGGAGGCTGTGAGAACTGCAGAATCAGGCCTTAACTGCTGCCTCCGCCAGCTCGCTCTTCCCAGAGGAAGCCGCGTCTTGCAGAATCTCAGGAGATATAATGGGGCTGGGGGATCGGCATACGAGTCCTGGATGACAAACACCTGCGTGCTGTTTGTCCCAACGGCCCCTTTTCTCTGACTCCTTAAAGAGTCTGGTTCAGAGGCTCTGATGAAAGAGACGCATAGTGCAAAGGGGTCTGTGCTTGTGCCCAAGAATACGGATTTTAACTCACCATTGTTGATTGAATTGATATTGTTACTGACCTGGTATCTAGAATGAAGAGCGCTGGTCCTCTGGTGGGGAGACAATGAGGGTCAGCTGTTCCTCTGAGACCGGCTGCAGTATCTGAAGTTTGTTTCACTAACTTTCCTCCTCTGTAAAATTCATTTAAGAAGACAAGTCTGCTAGAATCCATGGAAGTCGCTCGCAAATTATCAATACATAGATTCAATTTGCACACAGAGTGGACCTGGTGGACACTACAATGTGTNGGGAGGGAGGGGACATGTATGTACCTATGGCTGAATCATGTTGATGTATGACAGAAAACTACAAAATTATGTAAAGCAATTATCCTTCAATTAAAAAAATTTACAGAAACAATGGCTTAAATTTTCCAAAATTTGGTTAAAGATATAATTAAACAGATACATAAAAATGTGGTGACATCTAATTAGAATAAATGCAAAGAAAATTACATCTCAATACATCATAGTCAAACTACTAAAAAATAAAAATGGGTAAAAAATCTTAAAATCAGCCAGAGGAAAGCAACATATTACATAAAGGGGAAAGCCAAATCAAATGACCTTAGATTTCTCACCAGAAACCATGAGGGGTGTAAAACATTGGGGAAATTACTTTGAATTCCAAAGAGAAAGTTATCTGCCCAGAATTTTTATACAGTAAAATAGCCTTCAGAAATAAAGGAGAAATAAGGCCATCTCCCTTGGTGGCTCAGCTGGTAAAGAATCTGCCTGCAATGTGGGAGACCTGGGTTCAATCTCTGGTTGGGAAGATCCCCTGGAGAACAGTAGGGCAACCATTCCAGTATGCTGGCCTGGAGAATTCCATGGACTGTATAGTCCACGGTGTTGCAATGAGTCAGATAGGACTGAGCAACTTTCACTTACACTTCGGGCTTCCCCAGTGGCTCAATGGTAATGAATCCACCTGCAGTGCAGAAGCCACAGGAAACACAGGTTTGATCCCCTGGTCTGGAAGATCCCCTGGAGGAGGGCATGGTAATCCACTCCAGTATCTTTGCCTGGAGAAGCCCATGGACAGAGGAGCCTGGTGAGCTACACAACTGAAGTGACTTAGAACAGAAGATGAAATAAAGAGAATTTGCCTCCAGAAGACCTTTTCTAAAAGAAAGAAGTTGTGTAGGCAGAAGAATGGTATCAGAAGGAAATTTGGAACTTCAGAAAGAGACACAAAACAGTAAATAAATAAGATATACAAAATAAACATATCTTCTCTAGTTCTTTAAAATATATATGACTATGGAAAGAAAAGCCTATAAAATTATCTGATGGGGTTTTCAATTGATTTTCTTGATTTTAAATGTACCTATCTTCTCTAGAGCACTCCACTCCACCCCAACTTGTCAACCTGCAAGCCTTTCTTAACCCTGGCCAGAATACAAAATCTGCATATTGATGAATGAAATAGGAGCATGTTTAGTGTGGATATTGTACAGTTGGTAGGTGGAATGAAAATAAGAGCTTTTATTTCATTTAAAACCTCAGTATGTTTCGAATCTCCTCCCCCTAAAATTGTAGTAGAACCTAGCAGTATTTCTGTTAGTAGAACTAAGCAATATTAAGAAGCTAGATACTTTTTCATTGTTCCTTCTTACTTAGTCTTTCTTCTTTATTTTATTACTTTCTTGTTCATGTCCTATTCCCCTCCCCCTACACTTCCTGTCACGTATAATGCATATGACAACTACAAAATAAAGGAGTAGGGTAAATAGACCTACGTAGCCATAATGATTCTACATTTCACTTGAAGAGGTTAAAATATTAACTTTAAGTAGAGCTGAAAAATTTGGTGTATATATTGTACTCTCTGCAGTAGTCACTAACAAAATTTAAATAAAGGCATACAATAAAAATTCACATAGATAAAATAAAATACTCAAACATATTCAAATAATCCACAATAAATCAGGCAAGAAACAGAAAGATGAAGAGAATAAAATTATGAGCCAAAATTGAAATGTATCAATAATTACATTAAATAAAATTGGTATAATCACACCAAAAGACAAAGATTTTCAATCAGATTAACAGAGAAGACCAAACTGTATGTTAGGGTNGTAGTCCACCACCGTTACCTGGGGCCTCTCCCTCCGGCGCTTGCCTGTCCCATCTCAGGAAACCATGCAACGTGGTTTCCCCACAACACCCTTCCCCTGACCCAAAGGCCAGAGTCACGCTGAGACAGCAGCTGTCCTGTGGGACCCCGCAGAGAGAGGACAAGGCTTCCTCCCAGTGTAGATCAAAGGCAGGAATATCCGCGACCCGGTCACAGCAAAGACCAGCACTGGCTGGGAGTCCATTACCTTCTAGGCAGCCCCAGGATACCGGCGATTGCATTACAGGCTTAGCTGGAGCAGGTCAAACGCCGGAGCAGTCCAACAGCTCAGCACAGGGTTACGGTATCCTCAGGGCAATTTTTCCTCCCAGCAGCTGCGAGGTGTCAGGAATTCTCCCGGGAGGCCGCCTGCTGCCGGAGCCTTCCCCGGAACCGCCTCAGAGCCCCGCTCTTTCTTTTGACTCAGCCCTGCTGCCCATACCCTGTGATGGGGCGCTGGCTCCTTCGCCCACGCCCCTCTGTCAGGAAATGTTCCCCTCTTTTGAGTAGCCCAAGTGGCACCCGCGGACCAGGCCCAGGGCCTGATGGGGGCGTGGAGTGTGGCGCTTCCCAGGAAGACAAACTGGAGCCTTCACACGCGCTCTGTGGCTCAGGGCAGGTGCAAGGAATGAGCAGGGGCCCTGTTGGACGCAGGGAGAGGACCGGCTGGGCTGTGCTAGGTGCCTGGGAGGCTGTGAGAACTGCAGAATCAGGCCTTAACTGCTGCCTCCGCCAGCTCGCTCTTCCCAGAGGAAGCCGCGTCTTGCAGAATCTCAGGAGATATAATGGGGCTGGGGGATCGGCATACGAGTCCTGGATGACAAACACCTGCGTGCTCTTTGTCCCAATGGCCCCTTTTCTCTGACTCCTTAAAGAGTCTGGTTCAGAGGCTCTGATGAAAGAGACGCATAGTGCAAAGGGGTCTGTGCTTGTGCCCAAGAATACGGATTTTAACTCACCATTGTTGATTGAATTGATATTGTTACTGACCTGGTATCTAGAATGAAGAGCGCTGGTCCTCTGGTGGGGAGACAATGAGGGTCAGCTGTTCCTCTGAGACCGGCTGCAGTATCTGAAGTTTGTTTCACTAACTTTCCTCCTCTGTAAAATTCATTTAAGAAGACAAGTCTGCTAGAATCCATGGAAGTCGCTCGCAAATTATCAATACATAGATTCAATTTGCACACAGAGTGGACCTGGTGGACACTACAATGTGTCCCCCAGACCTCCCTTCAGTGCAGGACTTATGGCCCCAATTGTTGGGAGTGCTGCTGGCTGAAAGCCTTCAGCCATTAGCCCTTTCAACAGTCTTGACCTCAGCTGCACAAGTGACCTTGCGCAAGGTTACCTCTCTGCCTTGGATCCACATCCAAAGAATGACTGATAAATCTGTGTGAAGAACTAACCATCTTGGCCCAACTCAGGACAACTCTGAAGGGATATTTGAATTTCATAGCAACTTTCAGAGTAGGATGAGGCTGTCACTGGTCCTTTGCTTAACTCTCCGCTTAACTTTTCTCTTCCCTCAAGCCTATTTCCTATTTCTCCTATCTACAGAGATTGTCCTCACCCTGGATAAGCATTAAGCAAACTAAATTCAGTCTTACAGTCACATTCTAGAGAAACCTAACCTGTGACAAGACTTCACACTCAGTGTGGATTTTTCTCTTTTGCATTTGTAATTTCTTGGGTAATTTCATGTCTGTGTCTTTTTAAGCTCTAGAACAGAGAAACTTAGCACTGAAGGAAACATTACTGGCCAGCCATCTACCTAGATTTTTTTCTTTTAAACAATAATTTTTCCCTATAGTGTTCTCAACTTCAGCTTATGTTTGGGTATTTCCAATGGTATGCAGAGGGGACAGTCATGCATAGCTCTAATATTTACAAAGTCTCCTCCTATGATGAGTAGAAACTGGCTTCCTTGTGTCTTCTATTTGCCTTTGGTTTGTATATTAATCTACTTCCATATGACAGTTTTAAATAAATGAAAGCACCTAGGATGTCCTCTGCTGAATTTTCTTGAGGCTAAATAAATCCATTTTCCTCAGCCATTCCCCATATGTTTCAAGATCCTTCACCATCATATTCCACCTCTCTTATAAACTTGGTAAATTACTCATCCCTTAGCATAAAGAACTCAATTTTTTAAAACTATTCAGTCATTCCCCTTATGAAAAGCATCTTGTCCACAGTGGGTATTAAAATGCAAATGAACAATGTAGATTGACTGGAGAGATGATACATCAAGTTATTTAATCCTTTTCAAGTACTACTATATTTTAAAAGTATCCAAACCTTTTGATATAATCTCTTCTTCCTCAAATATAATGGCTTGCTCATAAATGTTATGGTGAGAATTTTAATCCCTTTGTAGGACTAATATAGTTTATTTATGGTATCATTACTCTGTGAAATGATTTGACAAATCAGAGGTGATTCAATTTTTCATTCTTTTAGTTAAATTGGGTGACTGATTTTTATTCTGATTGTCATCACTAATGACAGTATGGGATTCAACAGTCTGTGTGTTGTGTCAAGGACAGCAAAAGGGTGAACTAACTGCCAATCTGACTAACATTTTATGCAAATGACATGATCCAGTATATCCCTTGTACATGAGGCTTGTAGGTACATCCCTTGTAGGATGAGGCTGTCACTGGTCCTTTGCTTAACTCTCCGCTTAACTTTTCTCTTCCCTCAAGCCTATTTCCTATTTCTCATTGGAAAAGACCCTGATGCTGGGAAAGACTGAAGGAAGGAGGAGAAGGGAACGACAGAGGATGAGACAGTTGGATGGCATCAATTGACATGAGTTTGAGTAAGCTCCAGTAGTTGGTGATGGACAGGGAAGCCTGGCATGCTGCAGTCTGTGGGGTTGCAAAGCTTTGGACACTACTGAGTGACTTTGTACATGGCTCATTGAAAATTATAATTGTGTGTTAAAAATTGTATACAAGACATATTTTATATGGGCAGCATGTGTTTTGTGGAGCAGGTAGCACATGACAAGAAACAACATCCTTAAATTGCTNCGACTGAGTGACTTTGTACATGGCTCATTGAAAATTATAATTATGTGTTAAAAATTGTATACAAGACATATTTTATATGGGCAGCATGTGTTTTGTGGAGCAGGTAGCACATGACAAGAAACAACATCCTTAAATTGCTAAGAAATTTAGGCTGCTGGCTATTTTAACACACCTTTTTTTTTTTTTTTTTAAGAATGAAAGGGTCCACTTCAATGAGAAATTCCAATTATTGAATTCTGTTTTTAACTCTGAGTTCCGTAGAGGGCTGCAGTCCACATTTTTTGATAACTTAAATGGCAATTTGCTTTGGAAACTATGATGATATGAAGCTTATGTCATTAGGAAGAAAAACTCATTAAATTAATTCCCAGTTCATAATTTACTTTAGGAAATTATTAATGTTGAAAAGATTAGTTGGGAGAAAGATTGATGAGTTTTGTTTTCTCATGGAACACTGATGTTGTAAAAAAAAAAAGTTAACTGATTTATCACTTTTATATTGTGTGTACTTCCTATCTTAATGAGAAAGTTGACATTTGGTTCACTCAATTTTTATTATTTTATAGTTCCCTAAGAGAATAAGGTTTCTTAGTGTTTCCACCTTTGCCGAGGAGATGTATGGCATAGTGAATATCAGCATATTCTTTAGAGTCAGACAGAGGTTTAAATCCCAGCTCTGTTGCCTATTAGCTATGTGACCTAGGTCCAGTTGTATTTTTACCTTTATCAGCCAAATTTCCTCATCTGAAAAATGAAAATGGTAGCAATAATCATGTAATAATATTGTAATCATTAAATAAGATGGTACACCCATGCACTGCAAGTGTTCTCAAATGGTAGCTACTGTCATTATATTTTGGATGCAGCAAGGTTCAGGAGCTTTGGTGCCATTAATATTCTCTTCATATAAGAGAAAAATGACTCTAACACAGATGTTCATTACAACTTAGAGAATAGTGAAAGGGGAAAAAATGAACTATTCTGACTCCAAAGGCCATTTTTCCCACTTCTAACCTAAAACACAACAGAGTATCTTTCTTAGAGAAGATTTTTAAAACTCTTTAGAGAAAAATGCAGTATATTTTTCTTTGGGACATCAGGGAGGAAAGCTATTGGTAGATTACACTGTAAATTATAAACATGAAGTATTCTCAAATGAGAAGGGAAGAAAAGGAAGTGCTAATTTCTTACTGTGTGCCAAACCCTGTGACATTTGTTTAAAAATCACTGTTAGCACTATCATACTTCTCATCATTAACCGAATTGTAATTACAGCTGCCATTTATTAAGGACCTATTACATAGGAAGTATTTTATATATATGTTTGAATTTAATCCCCACAATGACCTTATAAGATATGCATTACTTTGTCTAATTTATTGATAAGAAAAGCAAGGCCTAGAAAGTTGAAGGAACTTGCCCCAAATCATATTGCTGGTGAATATTAGTGCTAGAATTGGAACCCACTTAACGCTATGGTTTTTCCAGTAGTCATGCATGGATGTGAGAGTTGGACCATAAAGAAAGCAGAGCACTGAAGAATTGATGCTTTTGAACTGTGGTGTTGGAGAAGACTCTTGAGAGTCCCTTGGACTGCAAGCAGGTCAAATCAGTCAATCCTAAAGGAAATCAGTCCTGGGTATTCATTGGAAGGACTGATGCTGAAGCTGAAGCTCCAATACTGTGGCCACCTGATGTGAAGAACTGACTCACTGGAAAAGACCCTGATGCTGGGAAAGACTGAAGGAAGGAGGAGAAGGGAACGACAGAGGATGAGACAGTTGGATGGCATCAATGGACATGAGTTTGAGTAAGCTCCAGTAGTTGGTGATGGACAGGGAAGCCTGGCATGCTGCAGTCTGTGGGGTTGCAAAGGTTTGGACATGACTGAGTGACTGAACTGAACTATCCAACAAGGACCAAGACTAAAGCCACAATTATTCTGTTTCAGTTTGCTTTACTTTTGTTTGCATCAACAAATAACATTTTGGGTTGGCTCCCAAAGATATGACCTTGGATAGCACTGCAGAAACCACAGGGAGGGACTGGGTAAGCCCTAGCTAACTTCCAACAGTTGTCAAGACCACCTTCAACATTTACAGCCTCCTTGAACTTTATTCATTTTCTGTGGTACCTCACTTATACCAACCACAAAGGCCTGCACTTAATATGTTTGTTCCTATAGCTCAGGGTTCCAAAGTTGTCTTAATCATTGCTACAACCTCAGCTACTTCCAGGGAACCACCACTCTTGTTGAACATTCTGGCATTCTTAAAATATTTTGTTAACTAGGGGCTTTTGACTAGACAGCACTTTCAGAAGCGATGTCTTATGATTGGTGCCTGTTCCTCAAGTGGTAGTTCTACAACCGTCTTGGGTATTTTTCTCTTAAAATAAATTCTAAGCAAGCTTCTCCAGAAATGAGACATTTCAAGCTGTTACATGTTTCATACAGAGGTTTCTTTTATGGAAACTCTCTAGAACTCACAGAATCAGATCCAACCTATAACTCAAAAGTCTAATAGGTCATTTCCTCCTTACCAAGGTCACTTTTAAGTGAATCATACAAATTTTGGTATGAAGTAAATATTGAAAGTAAAATATTGGCTTAAAAATAAAAGGTAGAGATCGGGAAAAAGATGGCGGAGGAATAGGACAGGGAGAACACTCTCTCCCTCACTACTTCATCAAAAGAACATTTCAAGCTAATAAACTCCACAAAACACCTTCTGAACACTGGCAGAGGACATCAGGCATCCAGCAAAGCAGATCATTGGCTACAAAAACAGGTAGGAATAAATATAAGGGACGAGAAAAGAGACAAAGGAGGTAGGGAGGGAGCCCCGTCCCGGGAAGGGAATCCTGTCCCAGGAAGAGACTGTTAAGAAGAGAGAGCTCCAATCTCCAGGAAACTCTCACACAGCCGTGTCTAGGTCGAACCTGGGAAGCACTGACGGCAACATGACAGGAAGGAAAAATGGGTGATTAAAACCAAGGGAATACGAATCCAGCAGCGGGTCTCCCGGCGGATAGGCAGCGCAAGCGCCTGCCCCCGGCACCGGCGAGTGGGGGGGGGGGACAGGGAGGAGCGGGACCGCTAGCCGCAGTTTTCTAACAAGCGGGCCGCGGGGAAACGCAGGCTTCAGGGATTTTCGCGAGAATCGGGTCCTAACACAGACAGAATTGGGTCCGTGCGTGGCCAGAACAATCTAACATGGACTAGTACCAGACTGTGAGATAATAACCACCACGCGGAACGCTCACGACAGTCCCACGCACAGAACAAAGGACCGATTGGAAATAGCCGGTTGCAGACCATCCCCCTCCAATGTCGGGAGGCGCAAGAGAATTAAGCAGGTTTCTTTACTAACTAAGCCTTCTGGGGCGCTCTGGACAATCATCATCTGCCTGAGAAGGAGCCCCAGTGGCGCTCCCAGAAATCTGAGCAGCACAAAAAGCCCAGAAATCGAGGCAATTGCGCTCGCCCAACTCCCTAGCTACTC
>SJYW01007213.1:0-10631 GCA_006410735.1 Raphicerus campestris
TTTTCTGGTTGTAGAGCAGAGTTGCCCAGACACTCCTAGACCCTATAGTGGACCCTCAGAAACAACTCAGACACAGCCACACTCAGGCTGAGGATGGATTCTGACCATGTCCCGTGCCCACTGCCCGTGCAGCCTGGCTCAGTGTGGATGAATCAGCCCTCCAAGGCCCCAGGTGGCACGTCACCAGTTTCATCACACAGTGTGACTGGAGCATCTCTTCATTCGCCTGTCATTGGGCTTCTTCCCAAGACCTCACGTGTTAGGTGGCTGAAAAGCAGCATCAGTCTCACCTGGAATAGGAATCTGAACAGCCCTCTTGGATGACGCCCCAACCCAGAGAGCCCCCCCATCTTTGGCCACTCTACTTGCCCCTCTCCAAAGCATCATCTAGCTGTAACGGGAGCGGATGTCACTCAGCCTCTTATTGGAAGTGTCAAGACCCTCACTCAGGGCCTTTGGGGCCCAAAGTCTCCATGTGGAGCCCTCTGCCTGCTCTTGAACTGCCCAACATGGCCTTCACGGCTCAAGTTGAGGCCCTGGTTTTACTCGGTTTAGCTGGGGTCCATGGTAACTCCCTGGCTGAGGGGCTCTTGCTGGCCGTGGCCTCTCTGGGTGTCTGCTTCCCAGCTTAGGAGGCCTGTCCCTGGTCCTGCTACAGATCACCATACAGTGGCCTCTGGCCCTCATTTGAGCATCACCCAGGAACAGCAAGTCTGGAGTCCAGGCTGCATCCACTTGCCAGGGGCTCAGGCCTGCTCACCCTCTCAACTCTCCAGGCCTCCCTGTGTTGCAAGCCCAGGGTTCCTCTCAACTCACTGGGATGTCATTACAGCCACAGCTCCCTCCAGCCCCTGCACACTCACAGGCAGATTGTCCTCAAGGCTGACCCCCAGCAGCAGGCGGGCAGCCCCCTACACAGTGGCAGAAGCTCTGTAATTTGTCTGCCAGGTCCGGCCCTCCCTGTGTTAAAAGGGAACTTAAGCAGTTTCACAAATCTTGGCAATTTTTCTGCGTTCCAATTTCCCTCCCTGGCTCTGGGTGCCAGGTCTCCTGACCCAGCCTCTGGGAAGGGAGGCTCCAAATGGAACATGGTTTAGAGGCAGCAGGATGGGGTGAGAGGGATCAAAATGCATTGCTTCGTTTTTGCACAATACATGCCCTAGTCCAGCCACTCCTCTTCCAGGCCTGCTGTGGCTCATGGAGCCAGCGTCCTTTAAGGCAGTTTTCTTTGCTACATTCTTAGTTGTGTTCATTCAGTGATATTATTGAGCACCTGTGACAGGCATGCATTGTTCTGGGACTCAAGTCAGTTGCTGTCTCACAAACATAATTTAGATATTCTCATCTCCATATGGGAAGATACTCAGGATCATTTAACCTTCAGGGATGTGCAGATCAAAACCACAATGAGATGCCATTTACATCTACTAGGATAGCTGTAAGCAAAAGACAGATAATAACAGGTGTTGACAAGGATATGGAGAAACTGGAGCCACTATACATTGTGGGTGGAAATGTAAAATTGGTGAACCACATTGGAAAACAGTTGGACAGTTCCTCAAATGGTTGTCCAAGGGTTACCATATGACCCAACAAAACCACTCCTAAGGACATACCTAAGATAAGTGAAAACGTGTGTTCGTACAAAAACATAATAATGTTCAGAGCAGCACTGTTTATAATAGCCAAGAAGTGGAAATAGCCCAAATGTCCAACACATCATGAATGAATGGATAAATAAAAGGTGGTGTAGTCATACAATGGAGTATGACTGGACAATAAAAAGTGAAGTACTGAAAAAATTAAGGGATGGAGCCAGAGGAAAAACAGCACCCAGTTGTGGATGGGACTGGTGATAGAAGCAAGGTTTGATGCTATAAAGAGCAGTATTGCATAGGAACCTGGAATGTTAGGTCCATGAATCAAGGCAAACTGGAAGTGGTCAAGCAGGAGATGGCAAAAGTAAAGCTGAAACTCCAGTACTTTGGCCACCTGATGTGAAGAGTTGACTCATTTGAAAAGACCCTGATGCTGGGAAAGACTGAGGGCAGGAGGAGAAGGGGACGACAGAGGATGAGATGGTTGGATGGCATCACCGACCCAATGGACATGGGTTTGGGTGGACTCCGGGAGTTGGTGATGGGCAGGGAAGCCTGGCGTGCTGAGGTTCATGGGGTTGCAGAGTCGGACATGACTGAGTGACTGAACTGATAAAATGCTACAACATGGATGAATCTTGAAAACAATATGATACTGAAAGACACTGGTCACAAACACCCATAATAGCATCTGATTAATTTATATAAAATGTCCAGAATTGGCAAGTTCATAGAAACAGGAAGTCATTTGTGGTTGCCAGGGCCTGGGAGAGGAGGGATGGGGCAGCAATAGTCTAGTGAGTATGGAGGTGTTATCATGATGGAAACGCCCTGAGGTTAGATAGTGGCAATAGTTGCACTACTCTGTCAATATAATAAAATCTATTGAATTGTATGCTTTATATGGGTGAATTGTATGGTACATAAATTAAATCTCAATAAAGTGGTTAAGAAAATGTCTTCATCTCATTCTCTAACTTTCTCAGTTTCTTAGCCCTCCTAGGACAAGCATGAATTCAAGACCTTCTCCAGCACACTTATTAGAGTCCAGTACTTGGTGGCTAGACTTCAATTTAATGACTTTCAAACCATCCTTTTCCCTTAGAAGTGAAGCTTCAGGGACTTCTCTGGTGACCTGGTGGCTGAGACTCCACACTTCCATTCAGGGGGTCCAGGTTTGACCCATGGTTGGGGAACTGGACCCCACATACCACAACCAAGAGTCCTCATGCCACATCTAAAGAGCCCACGTGCTACAGCTAAAGATTCCGCAAGCTGCAACGAAGAGGGAGGAAGATCCAGTATGCCAGAATTAAGACCCAGTGCAGCCAGATAATTAATAAACATTTATTAAGAAAAAAAGGTGAAGCTTCAGGGTAGCAGGGACCACAGTAGGGGAAGGAGAGGGTGGGGCAGGTTGAGAGAGTAGCATGGAAACATATACATTACCACGTGTAAAGCAGATAGCTAATGGGGAGTTGCTGGGTAAGGCAGGAGGCTCAGCCCAGTGCTCTGACAACCTGGAGGAGTGGGATGGGGTAGGGGATGGTCAGGAAGGAGGGGACGAATATATACTTATGGCTGATTCATGTTCTTGTATGGCAGAAGCCAACACAATGTTGTAAAGCAATTATCTTCCAATTAAAAATTTAAAAAGATCAGAGACTCTTGTTTTATTCATAGCCCCCATGCTTGACGTAGGATCTGGCACATGGTAGGGTACCACAGAGTGTGTCAGATGAACAGGTGCTTCATGGTGCTCATATCCTGAGTGGAGGCAGAAGCCCAGCATTGGCTGCGAGTCATTCAGTCCCTCAGCACAGTCACTGTGTCCTCATGACCCTTGGATGGAGTAAATGTACAAAGCGGACAGGTCTTTACTCTGGAGGGACTCCGAGCAAAGGAAACCTGTCCTGAGCAGGGTTAATGCGTTGATCAAACACTGCAAATAAATAATAACGAACCTTCAGTAAAAATTTACATAGATAGAAAGTGGAAATTATGTTAAAGGGGGCTTTGTGGGAAGTTAGACTGAGTTGAGACAGCCGTGCTGTAAAGAAGAGAGATTCTGAAGGATAGAGGCAGAGTGAGAAGAAGCTTAATCAGAAAAAAAGAAAGAAAGTGGGCATTTTTCAGTACAGTGATTCTGCTAGTTAGGAGGTGTGTCCACCTTGTGATTTTAATTTCTCCCTGAAGTGGGGAGTAGTATTCAGAAAGTGGAAAGTGCCAAGTACCCTCCTTCATCTCCTGTGTTGGGAAAGCTCTGAGGAGGGACGTGCAGGGAAAGAGTGACTCAGTGGCCAGGAGAGGAGGGAACCAGGGTGTTTCAAAGAGATGGTGATTTCATTAAAGCGCGACTGCCTCCTTCACTTTGGAAAATCGTGGGGAGGACAGCCGAGAGGTCAGGACACCAGGCGAGCAGATACACAGTGACACAGGCTGGGAAACCAAGAGGCCAGCTTTTAGCTGCACAGCCCATGGCAGGTGATGGAGGTCCTGGCAAGAAAAATTAAGGGACCTTGGCCAGTTGGCTTTGTCCACACATACAACCATCTCACTCCACGTCTCTTTTCTCTGTGCTTTCTTTTGGACACGCAGGGATTCTAGAAAGCCTTAAATGAAAAGGAGGTATGAATCAGGGCTGGAAGTGATTAATATGTGAATAAGGCTCTTGAACAAGGCAGGGTTAGGCCAAAGAGTTAAGACATTTGGGAAGATGGGAGGAGGCAAGGAAGATGTGGGAAGAATAAAGCTCAGGGTCAAGGATGATGCTGCAAAATCTGGTACAGATCACCAGCTGGAGTTTGGGAAAAAGGAGATGTGGGTCAGAGAAAGACCCAGGACTGAGGAGGCTTATGAACTCAGAGCTGAAAGGTCTTCCTGAATGGGTCACCTGAGCTGGCAACCAGAGGCTGATGCAGCCCGAGTTCAGAGGAGCTTGAGACTCGGAATGAGTCCAGGCACGGATGAGCCTGTGAAGAGCAATGAAGCAAAGTTTTCTTTTCTCCTGAAAAGTGCCTCTGTTGTGTTTTTGGTTTGCTTAGCTGGCTGCCCACCAGAAGGAACAAATGACCAAGATGGCTAGGCACAGGCGTTGTGGGCACAGGAGGTTGCTGAGCCCCCTTCTGGGCTCCGGGTGCCATAGTGCTGTGTCACTGACCATGGCACAGGCTCTGCTGCTCTGAGTGGTGTGCCCCCTCCCTAACCGCGGGGGTGATAAAGGGCTATTGTTGACTTGAGATAAAACAGCCTAGGCAAGGCTTTTAGTGCATCATGGCACTTAGAACCTTTTCTCAAGCCTCAGATGCAGTTTTCCTTTGGTATTTTAACATCTCTGATATTAGGAAAAGCAACATTGATTTCTTAGTGGTACATAAAATACAATTTATGGTGCCTTAGATTTGATCCGAGAGAAGGCAATGGCACCCTACTCGAGTACTCTTGCCTGGAAAATCCCATGGATGGAGGAGCCTGGTGGGCTGCAGTCCATGGGGGTCCCTAGGAGTCGGACACAACTGAGCGACTTCACTTTCCCTTTTCACTTTCATGCATTGGAGAAGGAAATGGTGACCCACTCCAGTGTTCTTGCCTGGAGAATCCCAGGGACGGGGAAGCCTGGTGGGCTGCCATCTATGGGGTCACACAGAGTCGGACATGACTAAAACGACTTCGCAGCAGCAGATTTGATCTGGACGTAGACAGCTGGTAAGTGGCAGTGGAAGTGTTTTGTGTCACTCTCCCTGGGCCAAATCATAGCTCTGTCCACAACTTGGGGTCCCTTCTTCTCTCTGGACTGATTCAGCCTTTTCCCTAGGAGACAGTTAGGCTTCCCTTGTAGCTCAGTCAGTGAAGAATCTGCCTGCATTGCAGGAGACATGGGTTCGATTCCTGGGTTGGGAAGATCTCCTGGAGAAGGAAATGGCAACCCACTCCAGTATTCTTGCCTGGAGAATCCCATGGACAAGGAGCCTGGCAGATTACAGTTGATGGGGTTGCAAGAGTTGGACACAACTGAGTGACTAAGCATGGCTCGGTACCTGGGGACAGGAACTCGGGCCCTGCGGTTAGGCCTGCTGAAGGGAAGTCTTGTCTTGGCTACTACTCTCTGCGTGACCCAAGCTAAGCAACATCACCTCTCTGAACCTCAGTTTCCTCTGCTCTGCAAGGGAGAAATATTACCTACATTCATAGAGTTATCAGATGAGGATAAGAAGAGACGGTTATATAAAGTGCTTGCTTAGCACAGTGCTACATTGGATAAATGTTAGATGATGATACAAATAAACAATGTTACCTTAGGTAGCAGAGTTACACTATGTTACAAGTATTACTATTCCTGAGGTATCTTGGGAGCCCCACACAAAATTTCATCTCAGACTCTCAATGGGAAGGATCTCAGAACCCAAATCCATCCTCCTGCCCTGTGATGGTGGCTGAGGTTGCAACCTCCCACTGCCTCACCTGGAACCCTTCTCCCACTTCCTGCCTTGCTCCTTTCTCAGCACTCCCCTGCACTACCCTCAGGACTCTGGACTCATTACTTCAGGAACTGTTTTTCTTGGGAAGAGGGCTGGCTCACTCCCTCCTTGGGAAAGACCACCCCAAACCCTGGCTGGGGTTTTGTCAAGCAGTTAATCACCCGAGACCTCCCCCAGCAAGACTTCTGTGGCTTCATCTTCCCGTCTCCTCTTAAGTGCCCTGACTCACTTCACAACGCTGTCTGCCTCTGTCCTTGCTGGCATCCTCTACCCTAAATGTAAATACCATATTTTTCTCAAAGCTTCTTACCTCTGCCTAATGAGTCTTACATATCAGAATCAATCATGCTTTACATTTATAACGTTTAGAACTCATGCACCCGGAGCCTCCCCAGGTCTTCAGATCCCCACTTGGTCTCTCCCATTTACAGCTCTCCATGGTCCTGAGGGCATCGCACAGCCTTCCTCTTCAAGTGCCACAAGCAAGCCTTTCCTTGTGGGGGAGGCTACAGAGCCTCATGGAGAGATAGGTTTGGCCAGTCCCTTTCTTGAGCCCTCCTAATCTTTCTCGTCATTTTTCAGCACAGAAGATAGGACTAATGAGTTCTCCCCAGGCTAGCTCTTTGGCAAGCCCTTCTCTTTTGAGGTAAGACACCCCACCCCAACCCTACCCCTACCTTGCAATCTGCCTTGTACTGCCTTTTATAACTGGCCTGCCTCTTTGCACCAAACCCACAAGCAGGAAACAAGACTTTTGTCTGCACCTTGGCTGGGGGATTCCAGGGTAACACAAGCCTCTCTGGTATGGAATGGCATCAGATAAAAATTGGAGACTTTGTCAATGAAACAGCCACTAGCTCCCCCTCAAGATCTTTATCAGGGGGCTGGATCTGGAGGAGCATGGTAGGCCTGCCCCTCAGGGGAACTGTGGAGTCTCTAGTCTTCACTGTGTTTGTAACAGAATGACTCTTGTGGTCTTAAGGAGTGTGTCCCAAATGTCTTGGCTTCTCAGAACTGCTTTCTGCTCCCTTAAAAATCTTCTGGACAGAGTGCCATGTGCTGAAAGGGATGGGGCAGTTTCACAAAATGCAGCAGCAGCCACATGGCATCATTGAGTTAGGAGAAAACACGACACATTAGACACAGTCCCTGCGTTTACTTCTTTGTCAGTCTGTTCGTCTGCCTGCCTGTCTACATCCTCTGATACGTTTAGAGAAGGACATGTGGTGTATATGCCAGGATATGAATGAAGCTGAGGGTGGTGTATAAAGGTGTCTGTAAGATAGCGAGATGAGGAGCCTCAAGGGCACCCTCCCCGGAGTGCCTCCCAGGCCACGGGAGGGACAGACAGAAGGCAGGAGTGAAGCCCTCCCTCTTGGACGCCCCACACTGCAGTGTGTCCTGCAGGCTCTGAGAGGCCGAAATGTCTAATGTTGTCAGGCTTCGGAGCCCAGGGCTCCTAACCTTCCTGAAGGTTCTGTGGGGCGAGCTCCTACCTCACTCATCCCAGAAAGGAATGGAGGAGCCACCCAGCTGGCTTGTGGCGGCTGCGTGTCCAGCCGTCCGGGAAAGCAGCCATTTCATCTCCCCAGCCTTCCTGCCGTGGCTCTCCCCTCTGGCCGAGCTCCCAGGATGTGGGATGCCAAGCAGTGCCCGCCTCCTCCCCCCACTCCCCACCATCCCACCTTGCTCACAAAGGCAGATCTGTCTGGAGCTGAGCAGGGCAGGCCCAGGAGGAGGGCTGGTGCTCCACACCACACCATTTCCTTACGGAAACGGACAGGTCTTATCCAGCGATGGGGA
This sequence comes from Raphicerus campestris, assembly GCA_006410735.1. NCBI lineage: Eukaryota > Metazoa > Chordata > Mammalia > Artiodactyla > Bovidae > Raphicerus > Raphicerus campestris. The sequence continues at coordinate 7,880 of SJYW01007213.1, forward strand.
GAGGGAATTCCCCTCGTGGAATACCTCCTCTCAGGCTCAGCAGAGGGTGTATGTAAGTGGGAAGTTTTCTGCTTTGCATGTCTAGTCAAAAGAGGGCTGTGAGTGCAATACGTCACCACCTAAGCTAAGAGTAAATGCTCCCGGATTCAACAAGCTGCCTTCTAATCCTTTGCTCCTGAGTCAGTCAGAAATGTTTACTTTGCTTTGAAAATGGCCTCCATTTCCTAGTTAATATGTGTAAGAGAAGATGCTGCCACTCAGCAATGTGCTTTCGCCCAGCGATTGTGACTTGCATGCAGTATGACCTTGAGAAGACTGCTCTGGGCTTCACTGTCTCCATTCCCTTAACTTCACTACACCTAGTAAGGGCCCACACATACTACTATTAGGCACATGGGCTTGGTAAGACACTGCAAGGGATAAAGGTGGAGATGCAGTCAAAGCGCAAGCTCTGAAGTCTGGCTTCCTGGACTAAAATCCAGAGGGTCGGTTCATCTCTCTGAGCATCAAGTTACTTGACCTGTGATAGCCCCCACGCCACATTGTTCATTGTGAGGGTGCAACAGGGTAAGATGAGTAACCTCACTTGGCACAGTGCCTGGCACTGATCTCTGTAGCTGTTATTTTGTTAGTTATTCAGAATAAATAAGTTCCCTGTCCTTGATGGAAGGTGAGAAGGAAAATCATAAGTAAGGCAGACTGGTAAGTGCTTTGATGAAGGTGCCCTGCACTAGAGGGAGAAGAGGTCCAGGAGGATTTAGTGGAAGCTGTGGCAGGTCAGACACAAGGACAAATAGCTTCGTGCATGTGGAGTAAAAGGAAAGTTGAACAGAGGCCTGAGTGTGGGCAGACAGAGGCGGTCTGGTCCCAGCATGAGTGATTGGGGCTTCTGGGCTGGGGCTTGCACACTAGTTTGCAGGTCAATGCACACTAGTTTGGAGTCACACCAGACAGGACCCCAAGTGGTGCCACCTGAAGACTGTAGACTTCTATCTGCAAGTGGTGGGCAGTCAGTGGAGATCTTTGAGAAGGGAATTAGATGTTTCTACTAAAATTTTATGGGAAAACCTTGGTGGGGGCAGGGAGGGCTGGGCACTCAGGCTGAGGGACACTTGCTCTGTGTTCCCATCTCTGAAAATTCACTAGGCTTCTAGTCCTTGCTTAGTATTCATCTTCTTTACTTGACTACAAGGTCATCTAGGACAAGAGCCATATGCTTCCTTCACAGAGCTCTACCCCCCAGCACAATCCCCGGTGCTTCATAGATAGCTGTTGAATTGAAATAGACAAAAGAGCTGAAACTCGAGCCAGGAGAGTGGAGGGAAGGGATGGTCTAAAGTCACTTGAGGAGGAGCATGAAGAGGATTTGGCAAATGCCAGGAACTCAGCAAAGGAATATTCAGAGATAGCATAGGACATGGTGGGGAAGACGGATGGATGAATGGGAGAATGGACAGAATCAGGAGAAGCCTGGTCAGCGAGGCAGGTACCAAGTGCTTGACAGAGTGGGCTGCTTCCCAGGGGCAAGACACCATCCATTCAAAGCTGGGTGTCGGGCAGGCCTTGGCCAACGGGGCTCTGGGGAGAAGCCAGAGTCGGAGGCAGATGTGGGAGGGTCAGAGATGAGGGGAGAGATGGGGGTCTTCAAGGGAGAAGGACCCAGAGCCTGAAAAGAGAGGTGGACAGAGGCAGCTACCCTGGGGGACATCCCACATTCTCAAGAGATCCCTAGTGCAGCCAATGACCTCAGAGGAGAAGTCGCAGGGGACTGGAGGCCAGAGGGTACAGGATCACAGCATTCAGTGGGAAAGCTGGCTCTAGACCACACTGTTCAAAGGTGCTGAGAGGCTAAACAGATGGAAAACAGAAGCCAGAACCTCGAGACTGGTCTCGTGGCATTGCTGTGCCAGTCACTTCTTCCAGTCTTCTAAAGGAAGATACATACTCACCAACCCTCCCATTATCAGAACCTTCCATTGCTTCCCACTTCCCAAACCTTAAGGCCCTAAGTCCTCGGCAAAGGGTTTCAGTGACCTCCAATCTTGCCTGAAAGCCTCACCTCGCTGTTGCACGTCTAGACCTTCATGAGTTGGTTCATGCTATTCCTTCAGCCTGGAAGGGCCTTCCCTTCCAGTCTCTTCTAGCTAAACTTCTTCTTACCTTTCAGGGCCTACATCACATTGCACCTCCATTGCAAAGCCTTCCCTAATATCTCCAGTGAAAAGGGTCCTTCCTTTGAGGACCCATGGTGCAGTGCTTTGCCTAGCAATTCTTGCGTTCCTTCTAGGATTCCACCCGGCTGTTGGCTTGTCTCTCCCCTTCACTGGATTATGACGTCATGAGAGCAGAAGACATACCTTGTCTTAGAACATTCTGTGGCTTGATCTCTTATGCACAGAAGGGACTCAGCCAACACCAGCAAAACATATGGAGAAATGAATGTCTGAGGACAGTAGATGCTGGCTGTTCCTCTTGGGAAAATTACAGGGCCTAGGAGCTGTTTGACTTCAGGGCTTGGCCCTGCAGTTAAAATCTNGCCAGCAAAACATATGGAGAAATGAATGTCTGAGGACAGTAGATGCTGGCTGTTCCTCTTGGAAATTACAGGGCCTAGGAGCTGTTTGACTTCAGGGCTTGGCCCTGCAGTTAAAATCTTGGCCCAGCATTAGGTTGCCTTACAACCAGATGTTGCTATCTGTGATCTCTAGAGTCATTCTGATATTGTGGATACATTATTACAGATACACTTAAG
>SJYW01007216.1:0-10493 GCA_006410735.1 Raphicerus campestris
ACCTTCGTGCTCACCCTGGAACAGTCTTTTGTAAAAGTCCTTGAACAAATGTCAATGATTAACTTTATGAATTATTCTTCGAGCACAGCTGCAGAAGGTTTTATGCCTTCTCATGCTCCTCTCAAAAACAATAAGCACCTTAATATTCTCTTCGGTCAACTCAGCCGAGGAAAGGAAAAAACAAGTCAGAATCACAAAGCCTAACTCTTTTATTCTGGGTCCGTGCCTATGGAACAAAGGGAGGGGGTTTAGGGTCATGCCTCTATTTTGTCAATAATGCCTAACACAGCTCCCAATAACAGACATAGAAAACAAGCTACGGTTACCAAGGGGAGAGGTGGGTAAATTAGGAGCTCAGGATTAATATATACATACTACTGTATGTAAACTAGAATAACAAGGACCTACTGTATAGCACAGGGACCTAAACTCAACATCTTGCAATAACCTATAAGGGAAAAGAATATAAAAAAGAAAATATGTTTATGTATAACCAAATCACTTTGCTGTACACCCAAAACAAATACAACATTGCAATTAACTACATTTCAATAAGAAGTTTTAAAAATAAACAGACAAAATTGGGTACAAAAAGATCCATAGGCAGAGAGAGCTCGAGGAGAAGGTTAAAGCAGCAAATGGGCTAACATGGCCTCTTTCCCTTCTGTTTCATCCTGCCTTGTACATGGATATGGCATCTGGAGCCAGGACCCGTTACAGAAAGGCAACAAGCATGAGAGGAAGGGCAGGAGAATTTCAGAGGTGATGGCTCTGATGGAGCTGATCCTCCAAACCAATGCCAGCGGCATTCTGCTTCCAGTTTTCCCTTCCGGTGAGCAAAGCAATCCTTGTCTGTGTAAGCCAGTCACGTCACGTCAGCTGTCCTTCTAGCCAAGCCCATTGCTAATTGGTGGACTCTACCTCAGCTTTGGGGGAATTCCCCAAAAGCTGTGCTCAGGTTTTCTATTGCTGTGTAACAAGCCACCTCAAAGCCAAGAGGCTTAAGCAACAACACCATTTATATTGCTCACAAATCTATAATTTGGACAGGGCTCAGAGTGGATGGTTTGTTCCCATTCCAAGCGCTGTCAGCTAGAAAGGCTCAGCGGGAGACTGGAGAATACATTTTAAGATGGTGCACTCATGTAGCTGTTGGTTGGTCTTGGCTCTAGGTCTTGGTCTTGGCTGCGGCTGGGCAAAATTTGGGTCTGGAATCAGAGGCCGCTGTTCCCCTCTCTGTGGGCCTCTCTGCAGCTGCCTGGGCTTCCTTACAACATGGTGGCTGGATTCCAAGTGTGAGCATAAAGAAAGAACAAGGTGCACATACGCAACATTTTTATGATCTAGCCTTAGGTGTCACATAGTGTCACTTCCACCACACTCTATGGGTTGAGGCAGTTACAAACACTTGCCCAGGTTCAAGGGGAGTGGACATGAGAATGGCTTACTAGGGACGTGACAAGTGCCTAGAGCATGAGGAATGAAAGATGTTGCTACAGCTGCCTTTGGAAAATGCAACTTGCTGAAAGGTGCCTTAGAACATCAGATGGTCATTGCTTACTATTACTTTCCTAGTTGCAGTCTAGAGATTAATAATTTGCCATTTATATTATGGGCTTCCCAGGTGGCTCAGTGGTAAGGAATCTGCCTGCCAAGCAGGACACATGGGTTCAGTCTCTGGATCAAAAGATCCCCTGGAGAAGGAATTGGCAACTCACTCCAGTTCTTGCTTGGGAAATCCCATGCACAGAGGAGCCTGGTGGGCTTTTTCTATAGGATTACAAAGAGTTGGATATGAGTTAGTGACTAAACAACAATATTTATATTATAGAAAAGAGGAATAAGTAAATATTAGAGTGTTGATTTATTGCAAAAATTCTGCTAAAGTTTTTGAACAAAAGAATTTACAGTGGCTTCACAGACTCCCCACTTTCTCAGTGAGGTATTTTTAAAACTGACAGTATTTTGAGGTATTTCTTTGCATTGATTACTGAGGAAGGCTTTCTTATCTCTCTTTGCTATTCTTTGGAACTCTGCATGCAAATATGCATATCTTTCCTTTTCTACTTTGCCTTTGGCTTCTCTTCTTTACAATGAAATAGAGGAAAACAATAGAATGGGAAAGACTAGAAATCTCTTCAAGAAAATTAGAAATACCAAGGGAACATTGCATGCAAAGATGGGCGCAATAAAGGACAGAAACTGTAGGGACCTAACAGAAGCAGAAGATATTAAGAAGAAGTGGCAAGAATACACAGAAGAATTGTGCAAAAAAGAACTTCACAACCCAGATAATCACGATGGTGTGATCAGCCACGTAGAACCAGACATCCTGGAATGTGAAATCAAGCGGGCCTTAGGAAGCATCACTATGAATAAAGCTAGTGAAGGTGATAGAATTCCATTTGAGCTATTTCAAATCCTAAAAGATGATGCTGTCAAAATGCTGCGCTCAATATGCCAGCAAATTTGGAAAACTCAGCAGTTGCCACAAGACTGGAAAATGTCAGTTTTCATTCCAATCCCAAAGAAAGGCAATGACAAAGAATGTTCAAACTACTGCAAAAATGCACTAATCTCATATGCTAGCAAAGTAATGCTCAAAATTCTCCAAGCCAGGTGTGAACCATGAACTCCCAGATGTTCAAGCTGGATNCAAGGGAACATTGCATGCAAAGATGGGCGCAATAAAGGACAGAAACTGTAGGGACCTAACAGAAGCAGAAGATATTAAGAAGAAGTGGCAAGAATACACAGAAGAATTGTGCAAAAAAGAACTTCACAACCCAGATAATCACGATGGTGTGATCAGCCACGTAGAACCAGACATCCTGGAATGTGAAATCAAGCGGGCCTTAGGAAGCATCACTATGAATAAAGCTAGTGAAGGTGATAGAATTCCATTTGAGCTATTTCAAATCCTAAAAGATGATGCTGTCAAAATGCTGCGCTCAATATGCCAGCAAATTTGGAAAACTCAGCAGTTGCCACAAGACTGGAAAATGTCAGTTTTCATTCCAATCCCAAAGAAAGGCAATGACAAAGAATGTTCAAACTACTGCAAAAATGCACTAATCTCATATGCTAGCAAAGTAATGCTCAAAATTCTCCAAGCCAGGTGTGAACCATGAACTCCCAGATGTTCAAGCTGGATTTAGAAAAGGCAGAGGAACCAGAGATCAAATTGCCAACATTCCAGAAAAACATCTATTTCTGCTTTATTGACTATGCCAAAGACTTTGACTGTGTGGATAACAGCAAACTGTGGAATACAAGACCACCTGACCTGCCTCCTGAGAAATCTATCTTCAGGTCAGGAAGCAACAGTTAGAACTGGGCATGGAACAACAGACTGATTCCAAAGTGGGAAAGGAGTATGCCAAGGCTATATATTGGCACCCTGCTTATTTAACTTATATACAGAGACTGGAGGAAGCATAAGCTGGAATCAAGATTGCCAGGAGAAATGTCAATAACCTCAGATATGCAGATGACACCACCCTTATGGCAGAAAGTGAAGAAGAACTAAAGAGCCTCTTGATGAAAATGGAAGAGAAGAGTGAAAAATTTGGCTTAAAATTCAACACTCAGAAAACTAAGATCATGGCATCTGGTCCCATTATTTCGTGGTAAATAGATAGGGAAACAATGGAAACTGTGAGAGACTTTACTTTGGGGGACTCCAAAATCACTGCAGTTGGTGACTCCAGCCATGAAATTAAAAGATGCTTGCTCCTTGGAAGAAAAGCTATGACCAACCTAGACAGCATATTAAAAAGCAGAGACATTACTTTGTCAACAAAAGTCCATCTAGTGAAGGCTATGGTTTTTTCAGTGGTCATGTATGGATATGAGAGTTGGACTATAAAGAAAGCTAAGAGCTGAAGAATTGATGCTTTTGAACTGTGGTGTTGGAGAAGGCTCTTGAGAGTCCCTTGGACTGCAAGGAGATCCAACCAGTCCATCCTAAAGGAAATCAGTTCTGAATATTCACTGGAAGGACTGATGCTGAAGCTGAAACTCCAGTACTTTGGCCACCTCATGCGAAGAACTGACTCATTGGAAAAGACCCTGATGCTGGAAAAGATTGAAGGCAGCAGGAGAAGGGGATGACAGAGGATAAGACGGTTGGATGGCATCACTGACCTGATGGACATGAGTTTGAGCAAGCCCTGGGAGTTGTTGATGGACAGGGAAGTCTGGCATGCTGCAGTCCATGGGGGTGCAAAGAGTCAGACAAGACTGAGCAACTGAACTGATACTTGACGTATGGACATGACTGAGGGACCGAATTGATATTTGATGTATAATATTATATAAGTTAGGTGCACAATATGGTGATTCACAATTTTTATGGTAATACTGCATTTATTGTTATTGTTTATTCTTTGTTTTATGCAGTGTATCCTTGTTACTTTGTTATTTAGTGGCTTTAGTGTTATTTAAGTCATGTCTGACTCTTTGCAACCCCATGGACAGTAAGTCTGTGGGATTTTCCAGGTAAGAACACTGGAGTAGTTCTTACCTGGAAAGACAGGTAAGACATTTCCTTTTCTGGGGATCTTCCTGACCTAGGGATCAAACCTGTGTCTCCTGCATTGGCAGGCGGATTCTTTACCACTGAGCCACCAGGGAAGCCCATATCTTTGTAGCTTATTTTATAACTAATAATTTGTTATCTTTTAATCCCCTACCCTTTTTTTCCCTCCCTCCTTTCTTCTTCCCACCGGTAACAATTGGTTCGTTGTCTGTATCTGTGACTGCTCCCTTTTTGCTTATAGTCACCAGTTTGTTGCATTTTTTAGGGTCCACATGTGAACTGATATCAGACAGTATTTTTCTTTCTCTATCTGACTTATTTCACTCAGCATAATGCCCTCCAAGTACATCCATGTTGCTGCAAATGGTATAAACTCATTCTTTTTTATAGCTGGGTAGTATTCCATTATATGTGTGCGTGTGTGTGTGTGTGTGTGTATGTGTGTGTGTGTGTGTACATATATTGGGGATTCCCAGATGGCTCAGTGGGTAGAGTTCCCCTGCCAGTACAGGAGATGCTGGTTAAATATCTGAGTCAGAAAGATCCCTTGAAAGAGGGCATGGCAACCTACTCCAGTGTTCTTGCCTGGAGAATCCCATGGACAAAGGAGCCTGACAGGCTACAGTCCATGGGGTCTCACAAAGAGTTGGACATGACTGAGCAACTGATTGTACATTTTCTTTACCCACTTTTTACCTGTTTCTGTGAAAGGTATCAATCAGATATCCTAAGACTTGTCTTGATGATCTAATGCAGTTTGGGAGCCAAAGCTGGATCGTTATTTAGTTAAAGTCGTCCTCTCTGAGGTACAGCTGTATAGGTGCTTGGTTTGTCTTGCCTGCTCCCAAACAGGTAAGAATAAGCTATTGTGAGGGCAAAGATGGAAGGTTGTGTGTATATGCATGTGTGGCTGTTGGGGGATCTTTGATCAGGAGAAAGGTATTAAAGCATAGGGCCACCTTACAAGAGAGCAAAAATAATACCCTTTGGTTTCATAAAGAGCCACATTGATCATTAAATAGTCCTCTTTAGGATAGACTGGGGACTCCCCTGATGGTTCAGTGGTTAAGAATCTGCCTGCCAATGCAGGGGACATGGGTTCGATCCCTGGTCCAGGAAGATCCTACATGCCATAGGGCAACTATACCTGTGCACTAGAACTACTGGGCCTGCGCTCTCGAGCCTGGGCACTGCAGCAGGGAAGCCAGCACGTTGAGAAGCCTGGGCACCGCAGTGGAGAGTAACTCTAGCTGATGCTCACTGCAACTAGAGAAAGCCCGTGCACAGCAATAGAGACCCAGAGGAGCCAAAAATAAATATGTAAACTTTTTCTAAAAAGATAAACTACGTATCCAATTACTTCGGAAACTATGAGAGGAGACTATGCCAGCCAGTAGCCAGTCTGCTCTGAGACCCACTCCTGCCCTTGCCTGCTCCACTCTACCTGGTGCTCAGAACTGCGTTTCCACCACTCTCTTGTCTGTTGCAGGCCCATAGAAGATGAGAAGGTGAGAGCAAGGATGAGCTGGCATGGTTTCTCCCGCTCTGCTTTCTCTGCTGTCATCAGGAGGGGCTGTATCTCCCCGCGCCATAGGCAGCTTCTGCTGTGGCCTCCCAAGGAGCCCTCCCTGCTTGCATTCACACTCCTGTCTGATTCCTTAGCCTTGAGTGTGAGTTGGACATTTCTAAGGGGCAGAGCATGGCAAGAATGACAAGATGTCACTTCCAAGACTGGGTGAGAATAAAAAAACTGATTTCTGTCTTGTTCACCCCTGTTTTCTCTGATGAAGTCAGCTGCCATGTTGTAAGTTGCCCTGTGTGGCAAGAAGCAGACAGAGAGCTATGGGCAACAGCCTGGGAGGAGCTGTGTCCTGCCAGCAACTGCTTACATTGGGTATTCAGGTGACGGCAGCCCTGGCCAATCCCTAGATAACAGAGGAGCCACAGCCTGGAGACTCTGCTAGGACCCTGCCTGGATTCCTCACCCTTGGAAACTGTGAGATAACACATGAGTTTTAAGCCACAATGTTTGGGGTGATTTGTTTTGCAGCTGCTGCTGCTGCTGTTACTGCTGCTAAGTCGCTTCAGTCGTGTCTGACTCTGGCAGCCCACCAGGCTCCCTCATCCTTGGGATTCTCCAGGCAAGAACACTGGAGTGGGTGGCCATTTCCATCTCCAATGCATGAAAGTGAAACGTGAAAGTGAAGTCGCTCAGTCGTGTCCGACCCTCAGCAACCCCATGGACTGCAGCCCACCAGGCTCCTCCATCCATGGGATTTCCCAGGCAAGAGTCCTGGAGTGGGGTGCCATTACAGGTAGCTGATACATGTGTCTCCAGTTCCCACCAGGTGCTTCTTCCTTTGCTAATAGCAGACTGGATAGGGTCTGGGCTCTGCTGTCTTTAACCCTTGCCACTCCTTCCCTGGGACAGAAGTGGTGTCTGCTCTTGTAATTACTATGCTGCCTCCCTCCACTCTGTTTAGGTTTTCAGATCACTTAATCTCTGGTATAGCATCCCACCCTGCATAGTTTTTGTCTTTCTAGATGAATCATGACTAAAAAGGGTACAGCTCCCAAGTGTGGAGAAATGCCTCCCTTTTGCATCCGTGAGGCTTCTTTTTTTTTTAAGGTGTGCGTTTGTTTATTGGGGGCTGTGCTGGCTCTCGGTTGCTGTGCAGGCTTTTCTCCAGTTGTAGACAGCGGCGGCTGCTCTTCCTTGCAGTGGCTTCTCTTGCTGGAGAGCATGGGCTCTGGGCCATATGGGCTCAGTAGCTGTGGTGCATGGGCTTAGTTGCTCCATGGCATGTGGGATCGTCCAGGATCAAGGATCGAACCCGTGTCTCCTCCACTGGCAGGAGAATTCTTTACCACTGAACTACCAGGGAAGCCAATCCATGAGGCTTTTTCTCTTTCCATTAAATTTAGAGGCTTGAAGGGGCTGGGCTAGGCTTTGTATCCCTGTAGGACTGACTCACCGGAGAAGGCAATGGCACCCCACTCCAGTACTCTTGCCTGGAAAATCCCATGGATGGAGGAGCCTGATGGGCTGCAGTCCATGGGATCACTAAGAGTCAGACACGACTGAGCGACTTTACTTTCACTTTTCACTTTCATGCATTGGAGAAGGAAATGGCAACCCACTCCAGTGTTCTTGCCTGGAGAATCCCAGGGACGAGGGAGCCTGGAGGGCTGCCGTCTATGGGATTGCAGAGAGTTGGACACGACTGAAGCGACAGCAGCAGCAGCAGTAGGACTGAGTCCCATGGTGTTCAGCACCAGAAGCAGGTAGGTAGTGGCAGGGAAACTAGGTACACGTTCATACCTACTTTCCTATTTATAATTTCATGATCTTTCTATTAAAGGGAGCACCCAAATTTATTTAAGCTTTCATCTGCCAATCTGGGTCTGTCCCACTGCCTCAAACACATTGGATACCAAAACTATTGAAGGCCTAAAGAAACTATTTAATTCAATTAAAACAGCACTTTAATCAAGAAAAAAAATCTAGAATAATTATTTTACTGTCACTTCCCAAAAAGTTTCAGTCTTTTTTTCACTTTCCTCTTTTCACCACGGCTTTCAATGTCTATTTTCACGTGAGTTGGTCTTAAAAAGAAGCACATCACAACATAAAAATCAATAGGATTAACATTTGTTGTAAGGGATAAACTCATATAGTTAGTCATTTTCTTTGGATGACCAAACTTATAGGCTTTTGCTCAGAGAAGCAGATTCATAAATCTTCTTACTTGTCATTTAGCAAGTCTGATTTGCAGTTAAAGTCTCTTTCCTTTAGGGAGAGGTGGGTAAAAAATAAGAAAGAGTGAGAGTCAACCTCGCTCCCTGGAAAAAATAGGAGTCACTATAGGATAAATTTCCATGTGACAATTACTTTCCATGTGACTAGGCCAGGAGATACTGTATGTATTGAGTCCAGTACTTTGACAGAGAAGATTCTTGCAGACACAGGCCAGCAGCAGATTGACATAGATCAATACTTATGAAGATGATAATGAAAACACACACTAACATACCACATTAAAATTTATTACGAAAAAATGTATTTTAAAGTACCAAAAAAGAAAATGACTATAAAGTTTCTTGTGGGTTTTGAAATTGTTTCCTGGAGCTACCAGGAAACCTTCGTAGGTTCATGTAGACTTTCAAATTCTGTAATCTATGACTCCTTTGCTCAGAAATAGCTTCCTCTCCACCCAATCATTAAAATGAAATAAAAATGATTGCATAATCTATCTGTAACTGCTTTAATTTGTAGAAAATAAAGTCTCAAGGAGCCAAACTCAACTCTTTTGAATCTTTGGTTTTTAGAAATGTCCTGCCTTCAATATGCTTTAGCAGAATAAATGCAGAAGCACAAACCAATTGTATTTAGAAAGTGGCATTATGTTGAAGAATCAGGAATATTCTCCTTCTGTAACTGAGCAGAAACCACTCAGAGCAGAGTAGCTTCTGGTAAACTGGAAGGATTGCTTAAGTCCTATCCTTTCCTTATAGGCTCTTACACGGTAAGAGCCAGGAGGAATCTTAGAAATTATTAATCCCCCCTGCATTGTTGGCAGCCTCCTGGCTCAGTGCTCAAACCTCCTGGCTCCCAGTTCAATGAAAGAAATTTCATTGCCTGCAAATGTGGTTATAGGCAAGGTTGAGTCAGTGGCTGTGTTTTCCCTTGGAGGCAAATTGGAGACTCTAGGTAGGAGAGCCTCAGTTTTCAATGTTTGGGTAGTAGGACCTGTCTTACTTGAATGATAGAAGTTCTGCCATGAAGAACAATAATCGTGGGAGTGAGAATGGTCACAGATGAATCACTGGATTGCAACAAAGATGAAAAATATTGTCGTATTCTCTTCGATGTCCAAACAATTCCTAAGCTGGAAGCCAGATTGCAGTCTCTTTCTTTGATGTGCTTCACTGTCTTTTTAATTAGCCATATCTATTTTCCTACTTATAAATGGGATAAACCTTAAGAGCAACTGCAAAAAGAAAAAAGCCTCATATTTTAGGTCTTGTTTCCTTTAGAAAGAACCAAAAAAGCTTAGTCATCCAAGTTTTATGTTCTTAAGGCTGGTGGAAAATCAGGTTGCCATTGTTGTTAAATCGTTAAGTTGTGTCTAATTCTTTGTAATCCCATGGATGTAACCCACCAAGTTTCTCTGTCCTCCACTATATCCCAGAGTTTGCTCAAATGCATGTCCATTGAATTGGTGATGCTATCTAACCATCTCATCCTCTGCCACCCTCTTCTCCTTTTGCCTTCAATCTTTCCCAGCATCAGAGTCTTTTCCAGTGAGTTGGATCTTTGCATCAGATGGCCAAATTATTAAAGATTCAGCTTCAGAATCAGTCCCTCTAATGAATATTCACAGTTGATTTTCTTTAGAGTTGACTGGTTTGATCTCCTTGCAGTCCAAGGGACTCTCAAGAGTCTTCTCCAACACCACAGTTCAAAAGTATCAATTCTTTGGCGCTCAGCCTTCTTCACAGTCCAACTCTCACATCCATACATGACCACAGGAAAAACCATAGCCTTGACTAGACGGACCTTAGTCGGCAAATAATGTCTCTGCTTTTGAATGTACTATCTAGGTTGGTCATAACTTTTCTTCCAAGGAGTAAGCATCTTTTAATTTCATGGCTGCAGTCACCATCTGCAGTGATTTTGGAGCCCCAAAAATAAAGTCTGACACTGTTTCCACTGTTTCTCCATCTATTTCCCATGGAGTGATGGGAGCGGATGCCACGATCTTCGTTTTCTGAATGTTGAGCTTTAAGCCAACTTTTTCACTCTCCTCTTTCACTTTCATCAAGAGGCTTTTTAGTTCCTCTTCACTTTCTGCCATAAGGGTGGTGTCATCTGCATATCTGAGGTTATTGATATTTCTCCTGGCAATTTTGATTCCAGCTTGTGTTTCTTCCAGCCCAGCATTTCTCATGA
>SJYW01007216.1:12405-35156 GCA_006410735.1 Raphicerus campestris
GTACTCTGCATAGAAGTTAAATAAGCAGGGTGACAATATACAGCCTTGACGTACTCCTTTTTCTATTTGGAATCAGTCTGTTGTTCCATGTCCAGTTCTAACTGTGGGGCTTCCCTATAAAGTTCAATAACTTTGTTAGTAGAAACTCTGACTGAAACTTTTAAGAGCAAGAGGTTATGCTAAGATTTCTAGGTTTATTTTTGTTGGTTTGTTTAAAAAAGCACTCATTCAGATTGAAATCACTGAATGGATTTATGGTATTTACATTTAAGGAGGGTTGAAAATTATAGCCATGCCATATAGATGGGGTTATATAGGACTCAGAGAATTAAGACAAAATTCTTTTCTCAATTAAAACAAAAACATTTTCTCATCTCTGTCAATTAAATTTGATTTTTCTTGCTTCTTTTCCAGCCAGAATGCAAAAATGGATGAAATGATACAAAAGAAAAGAAAAATATATAACCTTAGTGAAACAACAATTTCAGATAGAAAACCAACTTAAAATCTTTAGGTAGTAAATGTCAATTCAGGTTCAGGAGATGTCATCTTAAAGAGTATAAGATTTCTTTTTACATTATCTCTAAACTGGAAAATATTTCCCTGGATTTGGTTTAAGAATAACCTTGATATAACCTTGAGCGGAAGCCGGTGGTGAAGTTAAAATACAGGAAACTATCGGCTTGATCAGAGTTAAGAGAATAGGTGGTGAATCGGTGAAAATTGGAGAACAATGACAGCTAAAAAGAAATGGGAAAGGCATCTTAATCCAAAACAGGCTTCTTCCCCACCTGGTTCAGTATCTGGTATTTTAGGGAGCTTTCAACATTGTGTCTCTCCCTGACTGCTGGAGGAGATTCAAATTCTAGAAAGTATCCTGCTTAAATATCAATATACTTATTTTCTCTTCCACTAGTGACTGAGCTCTAGCTAATTTCTCTTTGGAACCACAGTGTCTGGCACCATACTTGGCACAGACTAACACACAAAGACTGCTTGATGGATGGATGAGTGGGAGGATTAATTGGGAAAATGAATGAACAGACATTTATTCAAGGGACCTCATCATGTGCCCTATCCTCTTGGGGTTTTATAGTCCCAAACTAGATATGAGCCAATTTCACCTGTGAAATGGACTGATGGCACCTCTCACCCCAGGAAGGTCCTCAAGATATAGCAAGAGTTCAACACACACTGACTTGATCAGTGACAATGCTAAGGAACGATTCTCTCATCTCCAAAAAAAAAAAAAAAAAGAAACCAGAGTACTGATATTTCTTTACAGGAAAGAGGGGAAACAGACAGTTTGTAATGACTGATCTCAGTGATTTAACTATATGTTTACAATCGATACAGATGCCCTTCCCTTGCTGGTGTCTTCCCCTGGGACACAGGGACACCCCCTCTACCAGATCCGCTCTTTGTAACCATGAATTGGGACTAAAGTGCCAGCAAATTTGATTTTATTGTTCTGCATGAACACCAGTCAATTTTCCAAGTGGGACTACTAAAGATGATAATTGTATGCTGCCTAATCTTGTCTGGGTGTGTCCCCTCTAATGGTTTCCCTCTGGTAAACCAGGGAAAACATCAAAGGATCAGAACAAGAGCAAATGAAATGTAATGTGGTCTGTTCTCTGAGCCAATGTGAGCCTCCTGTTTGAAGAGTATCACTAACGTGTATACAGACGTATGGAGAGGGATACATAGAGGTATAATTTTTTTCCCTCTAGGGCAGAATTTACTCAGGGAGTACACTGAGTAATAGTCAATAGAAGGTATGATAATAAATGATCAGATTGCACTTTGGGGGCACTTGACTGATTACCTTGACTGTTAGATGTTGTATTTTACCTGTCCTGGTGCTGAAAAGTTTGAGGAATTCCTTCCTTTCCGGAGAAAACCAGGCTACCAGAGCTGGTCCTTGGTGGATAATTACCAGAAATCAGAAACCAGCTTGAACAACACATTAATGTAAAGAATCTCATCTGAGCCTTTGCTGTTTTGTACTTTATCTCGTATGACTTGTCTTTTGGGAGGAAACAATCATAGTCTATTATTGATGACTTGTGCTGCTGCGTGGAGAAGAGATGAGGAAAATGAACCTGATATGTGACCCTAAAGCAATTTTGCTTTCTGTTATGAGAATGGAGTTAGAGAGCACATTTTATCATAATTACTTGCCCACATATACCTTCAATGCGCACGCTTCACATCCTGCTCCTTTAATTTCCTATGGGAAACAGTCAAGCAGATAATGGAGAGAAATGACCATGTTTAAAACATAGCAAGATCATGAAAAAAGTGGGGTTCTTGCCGTAAGTACTCAAAAGGCAGAAAGCTCATTTACATACATGTCTTATTTTACCCCGTTTCACTGTACTGCGCTTCTCAGATACTGTGTTTTCACAGATGGAAGGTTTGTGGCAACTCTGTCCTGCGAGTCTGTCAGCTCCATTTTCCCAGCAGCACTTGTTCACTTTGTGATTCTGCATCATGATTTGTTAATTTATTGCACCATTGCAAACTTTTTCATTATTATTCTACTTGTTATAGTGACCTGTGATCAGTGATCTCTGATGCTGTTCAGAAGATGGTTAGCATTTTTAGCAACAAAGTATTTTTTCATTAAGGTGTGGACCTTGTTGTTTGAGACATAATGCTATTGCACACTTAATAGACTCTGTAGCATGTAAACGTAACTTTTACATAAAATAACTGGGAAATCAANCCCTCTAGGGCAGAATTTACTCAGGGAGTACACTGAGTAATAGTCAATAGAAGGTATGATAATAAATGATCAGATTGCACTTTGGGGGCACTTGACTGATTACCTTGACTGTTAGATGTTGTATTTTACCTGTCCTGGTGCTGAAAAGTTTGAGGAATTCCTTCCTTTCCGGAGAAAACCAGGCTACCAGAGCTGGTCCTTGGTGGATAATTACCAGAAATCAGAAACCAGCTTGAACAACACATTAATGTAAAGAATCTCATCTGAGCCTTTGCTGTTTTGTACTTTATCTCGTATGACTTGTCTTTTGGGAGGAAACAATCATAGTCTATTATTGATGACTTGTGCTGCTGCGTGGAGAAGAGATGAGGAAAATGAACCTGATATGTGACCCTAAAGCAATTTTGCTTTCTGTTATGAGAATGGAGTTAGAGAGCACATTTTATCATAATTACTTGCCCACATATACCTTCAATGCGCACGCTTCACATCCTGCTCCTTTAATTTCCTATGGGAAACAGTCAAGCAGATAATGGAGAGAAATGACCATGTTTAAAACATAGCAAGATCATGAAAAAAGTGGGGTTCTTGCCGTAAGTACTCAAAAGGCAGAAAGCTCATTTACATACATGTCTTATTTTACCCCGTTTCACTGTACTGCGCTTCTCAGATACTGTGTTTTCACAAATGGAAGGTTTGTGGCAACTCTGTCCTGCGAGTCTGTCAGCTCCATTTTCCCAGCAGCACTTGTTCACTTTGTGATTCTGCATCATGATTTGTTAATTTATTGCACCATTGCAAACTTTTTCATTATTATTCTACTTGTTATAGTGACCTGTGATCAGTGATCTCTGATGCTGTTCAGAAGATGGTTAGCATTTTTAGCAACAAAGTATTTTTTCATTAAGGTGTGGACCTTGTTGTTTGAGACATAATGCTATTGCACACTTAATAGACTCTGTAGCATGTAAATGTAACTTTTACATAAAATAACTGGGAAATCAAAAAAGTCATGTGACTTGATTTATTGCCCCTATTTGCTTTATTACCACGGTTTGGAATGAAAGCTACAGTGTCTCCAAGGCGTGACTGTACATTTTCAAGGTTTTACACCCTCAGAACATATGAAGGTGTAAACATATAAGTCCTGCCTCCCTCTGTATTGTATTCTCAAAGCAATACCATACACTCATAGCATTCTTCAAAGCTCCCTGAACAGAGGCCAAGTTATAAGGCTGATTTATCTCCATCACGTATCAAATGCAGTTAGAGAGACAAGACATAGATTGTACCCATTACAATAATAACCAAGAGTCTGAGATGATATCTACAAAGTCCACTGACACATGCTCTCAGTTTGGACATGACTGAAGGCTCCCTGGATTGGGTTCAGGTATGGAAAGGCCGTGTTCACAGTGATCATTTGTCTTTCTTGGGTTTTCACTCCCATCTGCTAATACAGAATACCAGCTCTGCTAAATTATCGGCTGACTCACACATTTCTGAGCATCTTTGAGGTTGAGTCTTCAGTACGTATGACTGATTCTGTCTTGTATCTTCCACCAGCTGTACTGCCGCTTCCCTTACCGGGTAAAGCCACACAGCCAGACACCACCAGCGGAATGAGTCCTTTTCCTCCTCTTCCCCCTGGCCCAGTCCTTGGGATCCTGTTGCTGCTTCTGTCACCTCCTGCAGGGCACTGCTGCAGATGTGCCACTGCTGTTTGCATTTCTCTGTTTTGTTTTGCTTTGGGGTTTTTGCTTGTTGGTTTTTGGTAGTGTTGGGTCTTTGCTGCAGTGGGGAGGCTTCTCTTGCGGTGCTGCAGGGACTTCCCCTTGCAGTACTCAAGCTCAGTGGTTGTGGCACATGGGCTGGGTTGCTCTGCAGCAGGTGGGATCTCAGTTCCCTGACCAGGGATTGAACCTGAGTCCCTTGCATTGGGAGGCAGTCTCTTAAGCACAGGACCGCCAGAGAAGTCCCACCAGTGCTGTTTAGAGATCAGGGATGAATCTAGGGACAATCTTAGTGTGTTGGGTCACACTGTAATAGAAGAAAACAAGTGCAGCTTGCTTGTACCACATTGGGTTTCAAATGATAATTTTAAAGTGTAACGTTATTTCTCCCTAGGATACACTATGGATATATGGAGGTGGGTTCCAAGATATATTGACATGGGTGATAGCCATCATTTTGTCCTAAAATACACTCTTTCCTTAGACTCTGAGGTTCTATAAGTGGCTAAATATGTCATTTTCCCTTGGATGAACTAGTTCCCAGCAGGCACATTCAAACCTCTGGAGAGTCAATATGTCCCCCTTGGGGCTATCTTCTCATTCAACAGATGCACCACTAGAGATCTGTCTGGGGCTCCGGCTGGCTGGGATCTTTGGTAACAGCTCTTAGTAATTCAGATGTAGATCAGGCCGTGACAGAGCATTCCATGAGGGAGGCCGTCAAGGCCCTAGACACTCCCTGCATGCACAGTTTCCATTCTAGGAGGGGAGAGAAAGATCCCGAACACAAGGATGCAGGGGGAGGCTTGTGATGGGCCAGCTTAGGAGGCCACAGAAGACACAGGGTGACCTGACCTAACGCAGAGTCAAGGAGGGTCCTCCTGAGAGAGTGCTTTCTGAGACCTGAAGGATAGATCAGCGTTAACTAGACAAAGGCAGCATGAAAAGTCTGCTGGGGGCTCTGAGGTCAAGTGTGAAGAGCAGAATGAGCTGAGAGGTGCTTGGCAGAGAACAAGACGAGAGGGGGCCAGATCAAGGAAGTAAGGTTTTATTTTAGTTTAATTTTAAAAATTATTGAAATACAGTTGATTCTCAGTGTTGTGTTAGTTTCAGGTATATAGCAAAGTGATTCAGATATATTTATATTATGCTTGTAAATATCTATATATAGATATATACACACATATTATGCATGCATGCTCAGTCACTCAGTCATATCTGACTCTTTGGGGCCCTATGAACTGTAGCTCACCAGTGGAGTCTGTCCATGGAATTTTCCAGGCACAAATACTGGAGCGTGTTGCCATTTCCTTCTCTAGGATATGTACATATATATTTTTTTTCTTTTATAATGTTTATTTATTTTTTTATTGAGAAGAGTTAAAGTTGTATCTTGGGGGCAGTAGGAAGCCTCTAAATCTTTTTTTTTTTAAGTTTTATTTTATGTTGGAATATAGTTGATTAGCAATGTTGTGTTAGCTTCAGGTGTACAGCAAATTTTTCCAAGTTCTTTCTCCATGTAGGTTGTTATAGGATATTGAGCAGAGTTTCCTGTGCTATACAGTAGGTCCTTGTTGGTTATCTGTTCTATATATCACAGAGTGTATGAGCAGGAAGGGGAATGATTGACTTGTGTGGATGAAAAACTGCAGCAGGGCAGAGGGACTAGAGAAGACAGACCCAAGAGACAGGAAGACAGACTGCATAAGAGACTCTTGCTATTGCCCTGGCAAGATGTGATGGTGCAGAGGATGGAGGGGCACGCATGTGCAGGAGAGACTCAAGGGTAGAGGCGAAGGCCAAGTCATTGGCTGGATGAATACATGAGACAGGAGAAGGAGTTCAGGGGAAGTCCCAGGTTTCTGACATGACAAATATGTGGGTGGAATTGGCATTACTGAAACAGGATCACAGGAAATTAGTGGTTGGTCATATGATGGTCATCTTGGGGGTATGTTCTGTTTGAGGCCTCTTTGATTTGGGGCCACCTTTGAAGCATGCGGGTAGATGTTGACTCAGTGCTGAGGTTCATAGTAAGCCACAGGAGGAGGTTAACCATAAACACCATAAGGATAGGATTTCCTATGGAGAGAGGAAGGGTAGGAGGCAACCCCATGGAGCATCAAACATGAAGAGAATAGGAGCTTCAGAGGGCGTGAGGAGTGGGCAGAGGGAAGAGGGGTTTTAGGAGCAGGCGGCAAAGGTAAGCGAGTGAGAAAACATTGCCACAAGGGCCAGGAAGCTCATGTTGGAGCCAGACTGTGGAAGATCTAAGTGTTAGTGAGGTGAGGGGTGGTGGCTCAGATGATAAAGAAGCCTCCTGCAATGCGGGAGACCCAGGTTCGATCCCTGGGTCCGGAAGATCCCCTGGAGAAGGGATTAGCAACCTAATTCTGTATTCTTTGTGGCTCAGCTGGTAAAGAATCCGCCTGCCATGCAGGAGACCTGGGTTCGATTCCTGGGTTGGGAAGATCCCCTGGAGAAGGGAAAGGTTACCCACTCCAGCATTCTGACCTGGAGAATTCCATGGACTGTATAGTCCATGGGGTCGCAAAGAGTCGGACATGACTGAGCGAATTTCACTTTCCAGTATTCTTGCTTGGAGAATCCCATGCACAGAGGACCCTGACAGGCTAGAGTCCATGACGTTGCAAAGAGGTCAGCCACAACTGAGTGACTAAGCGCATACACACACACACACACAGAGTGAGGGGAACTTGGACCTTATCCAGTAGGCACCGCGTAGCTCAGGAAGGACTAGGGCTTGGAAATCTACATACTTAAATTAATGTACCTCTGGTGATGAGAAAGTTGAGGGGTAGGAAACAAAGATCTCATTTAGGAGAGTTGTCTCGTGGAGAAAAGTACCTGGGGGAAGGGGTTACCCTGGGGGAAGGGTGCCCAAGGAGACTGGTGTGAGAGATCTTGGGGGAAACCAGAGTACTTCCACGTTGCAGGGAAGGACAGAGACAGAGAGTGGTCCAAGGGGACCCTCCTGCGTCTGCTGTTTCACAGACGGACAGCACGGTGGTCACGACGTCAGAGTTAATGTAAGCAGCCAGCCTTGGAGGAGACTGACAGACTTGGCTTTAGGTGTGTTGAGATGTAGGCAATGTTGCAAAATACTGATGGAGGTTATCTGTAGGTGAATGAAAATGGTGTTGCTACTGGCTCTCTGCTCCATCACATCTCTGCTATTCTAGAAAGAAGTAAAATTTCACACTAGTCTAAGCTCATTCTCCACTCCTGATTTTACAATTTCTGGAAACCTTGGATTTAGGAATACTATGGTGTTTTGATTTGGTTTTATTGTCTTTTTTGCCTTACTTTTGGATCTTAAAATATGGTCTTGCTCTCTCCACATCAAAGATTGAAGGTTCAGATTTTGTGGCAAGAATTCACACGGTTTCCTCTTGGCCACTCTTCTCATAGTTCCCTCGGTTGTCTCCTCACCCACTGTTCCCTTTCTGTTCCTGTCTCTCTTCCCTTCTTCTTTCTCTCTCTGCTTAGGCCTCGCCCAAGGATGTTCAAGGGCAGCTATTCTTGGCCTAAATATCACAGAGAACTGAAGGTCAGAATGGAGAAGCACAACTTTTTAATTTTCCTGGGAAGCATAAAGCAGACACTCTCTAGTCTTGATCAGAAACATTTTGAATTTACCTCAATTTCTCTGTTAGAACTTCTAACAGTTTCTGAGAAACAACTGTCACCTTATATAAGTGTCATTTTATAAACATCTGTCTCTAAAGTTCTGATAGTTTTTCTTTATGGGAGAGCAAGTACAACCTCAAAAGTGAGTCTTATTTACCACTATAAGCTCAGTGCTCTATACAGTTTTGGAGCCCAGTCCCCAGTTGTTCAATAAATAAAGGGACAATGAGGACAGGCAGGCCTTTTTATTTTCTCACTAAGCTTTCAGCTTTTTGTAATCTTTTCCCCAGGGGGTAAGTTGTTCCTCCAACATGACAGAAAGACTTGGACAGCAGTCACCCCATACCTTGAAATGTCTTGCACACTGAGGCTGCTTAGAGTTTAACAATTAAAAATGTTGTTACAGGAGACTGCAAATTAGGAAAGCAAGACTTTGCCAAACTGTAGGCAGCTTTAAGTGTTTTCTGGGTGGCACTAGTGGTAATGGATCTGCCTGCCAATGCAGGAGCTGTAAGAGATGTGGGTTTGATCCCTGGATCGAGAGGATCCCCTGGAGGAGGGCATGGCAACCCACTCCAGTATTCTCGCCTGGAGAATCCCACTGACAGAGGAGCCTGGCAGGCTATAGTCCACGACTGAAGCGACTTAGCACATCTGCAGCTCTAAATTCACAACCAATATGAAAAAGAAATTGTATGTAAAAACTAAATATATTTGCAAATGTGCGTGTGCTTATATACCCTTTCTGTATTCAGTTCTTATTACCTAGCAGGGCTTCCCTGGGGGCTCAGAGGTTAAAGCGTCTGCCTCCAATGCGGGAGACCGGGGTTCGATCCCTGGGTCGGGAAGATTCCCCTGGAGAAGGAAATGGCAATCCACTCCAGTATTCTTGCCTGGAGAATCCCATGGACAGAGAAGCCTATTGGATTACAGCATAGTGCGCCTGGTGCTTTTTGGTGTGATTATTGGTAGACGCCATCTAGTGGTGAAGAGTAGCAGCTGTTCTTAGAGCCATTCAACTTCTATGTTAATTATGATTACTTTTTTATTTCCTAGAGGTAGAATCCAAAACACTGCTTAAAGCATACTGCTAAGTTTCAAGTAGGAATAAAATTTGGAAGATTAAGGTGTAAACTTTTGGGACTTCTCTGACAGTCCAGTGCTTAAGACTCTGCTTGTCAATGTGAGGGGTGTGAGTTCTCTCCCTGGTGGGGGATCTAATATCCCACAACCCACAAAAAATAAAAAACATAAAACAGAAGCAAAATTGTAACAAATTAAACAAAGCTTAAAAGAACTGTGTAATCCATCCACCTGCTCCTTTATTCATTCATCAGATATTTATCAAGCCCTTCCCTTGTACTAGCTTTGGTATGAAGGACTCGAAATAAAATCCCAGTGCTGACCTTAAATAGTAAGAGGAAATGGTAAATGTTGGTGGTCTACTGTGTTTTTGGCACTCAGTAATACCCCACATCATATGGAATCATCACTATGGCCCTCTGAGGTACGACTGTCCCCGTTTTTCAGATGAGGAAAATGGAATTTTGAGATGTCACTTGTCTATAGTTCTGTAGCTAAGAAACTTGCAAACTAGATTCAGAGCCTGCGTTTTCTGACATCAAAGTGGGTGAGCTCCTAAAAATCAACAGTTCAGGCTACAAAAGACAGGACAAAGCAGGAGAAGTTTGTGAGTTACATACAGTTTAGGCCTTTTTCTGTTCCTTTTTTCTTGAAGTGAGATGAAGCAAAAAGGCAGAAGACCATTTTAAGGGTGGTAACGTTTGTGCAAGTCATTTAGCTGTGGGTCTGGACTAGAGAAGGTAAGGGGTAGAAATATGAAGAGATGTGGCCAAGAGTTCGAATCATCAGAAAAGAAATAATCCATCTGTCTTGGATGATTCTTGGAGATACATTGGATTGGGAACATTACAACAGAGACCAACATATAGGAAGGATATTGGTCCCTAATATTTGATCACTCCAGCTAGTATTGCTTTTCCAGATGTCTATGGCACCTGTCTATACAACATGGCATTTTTTAACGTGTTGCCTTACCACTGTTCTTCAAATTGTTTCCTATGTAAAAATCCCAGCTCAGCTCTCTCGTACTTCCTTGAAATCAGTCTCATTATTTCTATGTAATAATCTTCTGTTGGAGAAGGAAATGGCAGCCCACTCCAATATTCTTGCCTGGAGAATTCCATGGACAGAGAGGAGCCTGGCAGGCTGCAGTCCATGGGATCACAAAGAGTCGGACATGACTGAGCAACTAACGCCACTGCTACTACAGGGCAACACGGTAGGCCTCGAGACCTATTTGCAGAAATGAGGGGTATTTTTCCTAATTATTAGATGGGTTTCTTCTTAGCTCCTGGGGATAATATGTGAAACAGCACACTGTTTACTGACTCTTACCTTTCTCTACTGGGTTCCACGTGAAGAGGAACATGTGCTTTATTTTTATCAGCACTATTGGCATAGCCATGACCAGGATCAGTAACCCGGCTTCTTGAACTGCAGCTTAACTTTTTTTGAAATTGCTGCAGAATTTGGCACTTCTTATTTTGCTTCACAAGGCCATGTCCTACCAAGTTTCTGTGTTCATTTGGAAAGAAAGGTGAAGCATGCCCAGTGCGCGTCCACATGGGAGAGCTTCTCCTCTAAGAAGAAAACAGGACTTGACGCGGACGAGGCACCCTATAAGTGTTACCGAAGTGAATCAGCCTGTGCTAGCCTTCAGAGTGCAGCTGTCTCCACAGCGTGCCTTGCACAGCCACTTCCGGTGGGGCTGCCTTCCATGCTTCCTCTTGCTGGGAGTACATGCTTTTCCCCTCCAGGCTCAGCCAGTCTGACGCCCTGGGTGAAGCCTTGAAGCCTTCCCCGCTGTGGCCCGAGCTTTTTTACCTGCAGACAGTTGGCTCTCTTCCGCCTCTGGGCGCCTCTCATTGGTGGTGCTGGAGCAACCTCTCATGAACTTCACATGCTCCAGTGTACAGTCCTTTGGAGCCTTCCAGTCTAACATAATGGACTGAATGTAGCATGGAATTAATATATATTTGTTGCAAATTACGAATATTCATTTGACTTAAAAGAAATACTTAAAAAAGAGAGTTGACTTTAAAAGAAATACTTTTAAAAACAGAGTTAAAAATACTTTCAAAAAGTAGAGAAGGGAAAAAAAGAAATGAGAGTGGGACCCAAAAGATTTACTTAACTTAGACTTAGCTATTCAGGTTTATTACAGTACACACATATCATCTGTAAGTAG
Organism: Raphicerus campestris; assembly: GCA_006410735.1. NCBI lineage: Eukaryota > Metazoa > Chordata > Mammalia > Artiodactyla > Bovidae > Raphicerus > Raphicerus campestris. Next base: position 23,792 of record SJYW01007216.1, read on the forward strand.
AATCCTTCTGGAGTGTGTCAAGAAAGTCAAACTCCCGTTCCGCTCAATTCAAAGGTAAATAGATCCAAGTACCAGCCAAGGTCAGCCAACAAGCTCACAGTCTTGGAATGGAGTAGACAGCTGGTATGTCTTTGAACTCTGGGCTTCTTTACACCTTTTAGAGAAAGATAGGTAAGATTGATGTTGGAATTATTTCAGAGGGAGTTGATGTGCTAATTCAAAATTGTAAAGAGCATTACTCCCCTGAGTCTGTTGCTTTAGGAACTCTTAGGATATTATTAATTCATAGGAAAAAAAAGACCTGAAAGACAGAAGTGAGGCTTAGAGAACAAGGAAGTTTGACCTGAGGGAAGGTGGAGGTGAAGAGATGAAATTCAGGATTGTTCACTCTGGCTTTTATGCAAATACATTTTCATAATTCAGAGTTGATATTCTCCTTTAAAACTGCAGGGAAGTTTATAGCTTTAATAGAAAAAAAGAGTTTTTTTTTTTTTCAGTAAGATATTCTAAGGCCAAAATGATGAACTGATGTATTAATGCATGCAGGCTAAGTCGCGTCAGTCCTGTCTGACTCTTTGCGACCCTATGGACCATAGCCTGCCAGGCTCCTCTGTCCATGGCATGAATACTAGAGAGGGTTACCATGCCCTTCTCCAGGGGGATCTTCCCAACCCAGGGATCAAACCCACATCTCCTATATTGCAGGCAGATTCTTTACCACTGAGCAAGTGGGGAAGCCCCGATATATTGAAAGATGCTACAGTTCCACAGGCTCTGGCCTAAGTTTCCTTTCCCTGAAAATGCAAGAAACAGGAGGGCTGCAGGAAAGAAGACCAGTGAGGGGAGACACACGCATTACATCCAGTAGGATTCCCAGAATACGTTCTTTGGTGAAGAAGATCCGAAGTCATCCCTAGGCTTGGTCTCTTGAAGATCTCAAGGTCTGCCAGAAGGTGAACACCTTGTAGGTCTGGCCCTGGGTGGGATCACCATCATCCAGAATTGGCCAGGCCTGGCCAAGGGGCTTTGCCATGTTTGCTGAGGCCTAGAACGTTCTGGAAGGCTGCATGTGACCTTGGTTCTGGGAATGCAAGAAACTCTGAAGGACTTTCATAAATGCTCACAACAGGTTACTGTGAACCATAAGCATTTTAAAAAATGCTGCCAAATTTGATAGTGGCCCAAGGGCTTGTGAAAGTGAAATGAAAGTCGCTCAGTTGTGTTTGACTCTCTGCAATCCCTTGGACTGTATGCTCCATGGAATTTTCCAGGCCAGAATACTGGAGTGGGTCGCTTTTCCTTTCTCCAGGGGATTTTCCCAACCCAGGGATCGAATCCAGGTCTCCCGCATTGTTGTCAGATTCTTTACCAGCTGAGCCACAAGGAAGCCCAAGAATACTGGAGTGGGTAGCCTATCCCTTCTCCAGCAGATCTTTCTGACTCAGGAATTGAACCAGGGTCTCCCGCATTGCAGGCAGATTCTTTACCAACTGAGCTATGAGGGAAGCCCATTTAAGGCTTTTTCAATTTGAGTTTGCAAAACTAACGACCAAATCACTTTGCTGTACTCTGAAACTAACACAACATTGTTAATCAACTATACTCCAATATATAAAAAAATGTTAAGAAAACAAACTAGCCTGTGGCTAATGTTTATATATATATATATATATATATATATATGAAATTAACCACTGATGTCCTCTCATAAGATTTTGGACACTCCTGGATTTCATATCTTTAATAGGTTAGTTATGCTTGATGCACTAATAAATTTTGTCTGTAGGCACTTTCTGTAGACATATTTTAAACTAATATATGTCAGAGCAGTCACCCCATCACTGGTTATATTTATAGTTTTTTCATAAGCATTGTTTATTTTCTATCAAAATATGTTTTGGTTGTTGATCAAAACTAAAATAAAGGCTTCCTTATTAGATCATTATGGATATTAAGGGGTAAGTCAAAGCTTCTTCCTCATCTATCAGACAGTGGGCAGTGCAGCCTCAGCACCAACAGCCACCTTGGTGACAATCCATAGACTCACGCAGCCACGGCCTTGGGAGTCCAAAGGCTGAGGGGGGCGTGGCTCTCTTCCTCACGGCCCTTAGAACAGTGGGAAAAATGAGGATGCATGCAGTTCTGTGAAGAGTGAGAAGCACTATGGTGTGAAGGGGACGGTCTGTACTCCCTTGGCTCCTGCAGGAAGTGTCCGTCCATGGCTGCTCCTGTGTCCACACCTCTAGTAGAGTACCTACCACGTGTGGGGATGGCACAGGTGAGATGGAGAGATGATGAAGAGCAGGGCCTAGTCCTCTTAACGTTTATATCCCCAGCACCTGTTGGAACATCACAGGGTCTCCACACATGTTTGTTAATAAACTGCAAACTTGGTATATACTGCTAATGAGGTGACAGGAGAACACAGAGGTTTGCTCACGTCACAATATTGCTCTCTGGCATGTTCTATTAAACACATCCCCATATTGTATAGCCCTCTTTTACAGAGATATAAAAGGCTGCACAAAGTTTACATGCTTCAGATCACAGAGATATATAGCATGGGAGGGACCGCCCNTTGGAGCCAGACTGTGGAAGATCTAAGTGTTAGTGAGGTGAGGGGTGGTGGCTCAGATGATAAAGAAGCCTCCTGCAATGCGGGAGACCCAGGTTCGATCCCTGGGTCCGGAAGATCCCCTGGAGAAGGGATTAGCAACCTAATTCTGTATTCTTTGTGGCTCAGCTGGTAAAGAATCCGCCTGCCATGCAGGAGACCTGGGTTCGATTCCTGGGTTGGGAAGATCCCCTGGAGAAGGGAAAGGTTACCCACTCCAGCATTCTGACCTGGAGAATTCCATGGACTGTATAGTCCATGGGGTCGCAAAGAGTCGGACATGACTGAGCGAATTTCACTTTCCAGTATTCTTGCTTGGAGAATCCCATGCACAGAGGACCCTGACAGGCTAGAGTCCATGACGTTGCAAAGAGGTCAGCCACAACTGAGTGACTAAGCGCATACACACACACACACACAGAGTGAGGGGAACTTGGACCTTATCCAGTAGGCACCGCGTAGCTCAGGAAGGACTAGGGCTTGGAAATCTACATACTTAAATTAATGTACCTCTGGTGATGAGAAAGTTGAGGGGTAGGAAACAAAGATCTCATTTAGGAGAGTTGTCTCGTGGAGAAAAGTACCTGGGGGAAGGGGTTACCCTGGGGGAAGGGTGCCCAAGGAGACTGGTGTGAGAGATCTTGGGGGAAACCAGAGTACTTCCACGTTGCAGGGAAGGACAGAGACAGAGAGTGGTCCAAGGGGACCCTCCTGCGTCTGCTGTTTCACAGACGGACAGCACGGTGGTCACGACGTCAGAGTTAATGTAAGCAGCCAGCCTTGGAGGAGACTGACAGACTTGGCTTTAGGTGTGTTGAGATGTAGGCAATGTTGCAAAATACTGATGGAGGTTATCTGTAGGTGAATGAAAATGGTGTTGCTACTGGCTCTCTGCTCCATCACATCTCTGCTATTCTAGAAAGAAGTAAAATTTCACACTAGTCTAAGCTCATTCTCCACTCCTGATTTTACAATTTCTGGAAACCTTGGATTTAGGAATACTATGGTGTTTTGATTTGGTTTTATTGTCTTTTTTGCCTTACTTTTGGATCTTAAAATATGGTCTTGCTCTCTCCACATCAAAGATTGAAGGTTCAGATTTTGTGGCAAGAATTCACACGGTTTCCTCTTGGCCACTCTTCTCATAGTTCCCTCGGTTGTCTCCTCACCCACTGTTCCCTTTCTGTTCCTGTCTCTCTTCCCTTCTTCTTTCTCTCTCTGCTTAGGCCTCGCCCAAGGATGTTCAAGGGCAGCTATTCTTGGCCTAAATATCACAGAGAACTGAAGGTCAGAATGGAGAAGCACAACTTTTTAATTTTCCTGGGAAGCATAAAGCAGACACTCTCTAGTCTTGATCAGAAACATTTTGAATTTACCTCAATTTCTCTGTTAGAACTTCTAACAGTTTCTGAGAAACAACTGTCACCTTATATAAGTGTCATTTTATAAACATCTGTCTCTAAAGTTCTGATAGTTTTTCTTTATGGGAGAGCAAGTACAACCTCAAAAGTGAGTCTTATTTACCACTATAAGCTCAGTGCTCTATACAGGTTTGGAGCCCAGTCCCCAGTTGTTCAATAAATAAAGGGACAATGAGGACAGGCAGGCCTTTTTATTTTCTCACTAAGCTTTCAGCTTTTTGTAATCTTTTCCCCAGGGGGTAAGTTGTTCCTCCAACATGACAGAAAGACTTGGACAGCAGTCACCCCATACCTTGAAATGTCTTGCACACTGAGGCTGCTTAGAGTTTAACAATTAAAAATGTTGTTACAGGAGACTGCAAATTAGGAAAGCAAGACTTTGCCAAACTGTAGGCAGCTTTAAGTGTTTTCTGGGTGGCACTAGTGGTAATGGATCTGCCTGCCAATGCAGGAGCTGTAAGAGATGTGGGTTTGATCCCTGGATCGAGAGGATCCCCTGGAGGAGGGCATGGCAACCCACTCCAGTATTCTCGCCTGGAGAATCCCACTGACAGAGGAGCCTGGCAGGCTATAGTCCACGACTGAAGCGACTTAGCACATCTGCAGCTCTAAATTCACAACCAATATGAAAAAGAAATTGTATGTAAAAACTAAATATATTTGCAAATGTGCGTGTGCTTATATACCCTTTCTGTATTCAGTTCTTATTACCTAGCAGGGCTTCCCTGGGGGCTCAGAGGTTAAAGCGTCTGCCTCCAATGCGGGAGACCGGGGTTCGATCCCTGGGTCGGGAAGATTCCCCTGGAGAAGGAAATGGCAATCCACTCCAGTATTCTTGCCTGGAGAATCCCATGGACAGAGAAGCCTATTGGATTACAGCATAGTGCGCCTGGTGCTTTTTGGTGTGATTATTGGTAGACGCCATCTAGTGGTGAAGAGTAGCAGCTGTTCTTAGAGCCATTCAACTTCTATGTTAATTATGATTACTTTTTTATTTCCTAGAGGTAGAATCCAAAACACTGCTTAAAGCATACTGCTAAGTTTCAAGTAGGAATAAAATTTGGAAGATTAAGGTGTAAACTTTTGGGACTTCTCTGACAGTCCAGTGCTTAAGACTCTGCTTGTCAATGTGAGGGGTGTGAGTTCTCTCCCTGGTGGGGGATCTAATATCCCACAACCCACAAAAAATAAAAAACATAAAACAGAAGCAAAATTGCAACAAATTAAACAAAGCTTAAAAGAACTGTGTAATCCATCCACCTGCTCCTTTATTCATTCATCAGATATTTATCAAGCCCTTCCCTTGTACTAGCTTTGGTATGAAGGACTCGAAATAAAATCCCAGTGCTGACCTTAAATAGTAAGAGGAAATGGTAAATGTTGGTGGTCTACTGTGTTTTTGGCACTCAGTAATACCCCACATCATATGGAATCATCACTATGGCCCTCTGAGGTACGACTGTCCCCGTTTTTCAGATGAGGAAAATGGAATTTTAAGATGTCACTTGTCTATAGTTCTGTAGCTAAGAAACTTGCAAACTAGATTCAGAGCCTGCGTTTTCTGACATCAAAGTGGGTGAGCTCCTAAAAATCAACAGTTCAGGCTACAAAAGACAGGACAAAGCAGGAGAAGTTTGTGAGTTACATACAGTTTAGGGCTTTTTCTGCTCCTTTTTTCTTGAAGTGAGATGAAGCAAAAAGGCAGAAGACCATTTTAAGGGTAGTAACGTTTGTGCAAGTCATTTAGCTGTGGTCTGGACTAGAGAAGGTAAGGGGTAGAAATATGAAGAGATGTGGCCAAGAGTTCGAATCATCAGAAAAGAAATAATCCATCTGTCTTGGATGATTCTTGGAGATACATTGGATTGGGAACATTACAACAGAGACCAACATATAGGAAGGATATTGGTCCCTAATATTTGATCACTCCAGCTAGTATTGCTTTTCCAGATGTCTATAGCACCTGTCTATACAACATGGCATTTTTTAACGTGTTGCCTTACCACTGTTCTTCAAATTGTTTCCTATGTAAAAATCCCAGCTCAGCTCTCTCGTACTTCCTTGAAAACAGTCTCATTATTTCTATGTAATAATCTTCTGTTGGAGAAGGAAATGGCAACCCACTCCAATATTCTTGCCTGGAGAATCCCATGGACAGAGGAGCCTGGCAGGCTGCAGTCCATGGGATCACAAAGAGTCGGACACGACTGAGCAACTAACGCCACTGCTACTACAGGGCAACACGGTAGGCCTCGAGACCTATTTGCAGAAATGAGGGGTATTTTTCCTAATTATTAGATGGGTTTCTTCTTAGCTCCTGGGGATAATGTGTGAAACAGCACACTGTTTACTGACTCTTACCTTTCTCTACTGGGTTCCACGTGAAGAGGAACATGTGCTTTATTTTTATCAGCACTGTTGGCATAGCCATGACCAGGATCAGTAACCCGGCTTCTTGAACTGCAGCTTAACTTTTTTTGAAATTGCTGCAGAATTTGGCACTTCTTATTTTGCTTCACAAGGCCATGTCCTACCAAGTTTCTGTGTTCTTTTGGAAAGAAAGGTGAAGCATGCCCAGTGCGCGTCCACATGGGACAGCTTCTCCTCTAAGAAGAAAACAGGACTTGACGCGGACGAGGCACCCTATAAGTGTTACCGAAGTGAATCAGCCTGTGCTAGCCTTCAGAGTGCAGCTGTCTCCACAGCGTGCCTTGCACAGCCACTTCCGGTGGGGCTGCCTTCCATGCTTCCTCTTGCTGGGAGTACATGCTTTTCCCCTCCAGGCTCAGCCAGTCTGACGCCCTGGGTGAAGCCTTGAAGCCTTCCCCGCTGTGGCCCGAGCTTTTTTACCTGCAGACAGTTGGCTCTCTTCCGCCTCTGGGCGCCTCTCATTGGTGGTGCTGGAGCAACCTCTCATGAACTTCACATGCTCCAGTGTACAGTCCTTTGGAGCCTTCCAGTCTAACATAATGGACTGAATGTAGCATGGAATTAATATATATTTGTTGCAAATTACGAATATTCATTTGACTTAAAAGAAATACTTAAAAAAGAGAGTTGACTTTAAAAGAAATACTTTTAAAAACAGAGTTAAAAATACTTTCAAAAAGTAGAGAAGGGAAAAAAAGAAATGAGAGTGGGACCCAAAAGATTTACTTAACTTAGACTTAGCTATTCAGGTTTATTACAGTACACACATATCATCTGTAAGTAGAATCCTTCTGGAGTGTGTCAAGGAAGTCAAACTCCCGTTCCGCTCAATTCAAAGGTAAATAGATCCAAGTACCAGCCAAGGTCAGCCAACAAGCTCACAGTCTTGGAATGGAGTAGACAGCTGGTATGTCTTTGAACTCTGGGCTTCTTTACACCTTTTAGAGAAAGATAGGTAAGATTGATGTTGGAATTATTTCAGAGGGAGTTGATGTGCTAATTCAAAATTGTAAAGAGCATTACTCCCCTGAGTCTGTTGCTTTAGGAACTCTTAGGATATTATTAATTCATAGGAAAAAAAAGACCTGAAAGACAGAAGTGAGGCTTAGAGAACAAGGAAGTTTGACCTGAGGGAAGGTGGAGGTGAAGAGATGAAATTCAGGATTGTTCACTCTGGCTTTTATGCAAATACATTTTCATAATTCAGAGTTGATATTCTCCTTTAAAACTGCAGGGAAGTTTATAGCTTTAATAGAAAAAAAGATTTTTTTTTTTTTCAGTAAGATATTCTAAGGCCAAAATGATGAACTGATGTATTAATGCATGCAGGCTAAGTCGCGTCAGTCCTGTCTGACTCTTTGCGACCCTATGGACCATAGCCTGCCAGGCTCCTCTGTCCATGGCATGAATACTAGAGAGGGTTACCATGCCCTTCTCCAGGGGGATCTTCCCAACCCAGGGATCAAACCCACATCTCCTATATTGCAGGCAGATTCTTTACCACTGAGCAAGTGGGGAAGCCCCGATATATTGAAAGATGCTACAGTTCCACAGGCTCTGGCCTAAGTTTCCTTTCCCTGAAAATGCAAGAAACAGGAGGGCTGCAGGAAAGAAGACCAGTGAGGGGAGACACACGCATTACATCCAGTAGGATTCCCAGAATACGTTCTTTGGTGAAGAAGATCCGAAGTCATCCCTAGGCTTGGTCTCTTGAAGATCTCAAGGTCTGCCAGAAGGTGAACACCTTGTAGGTCTGGCCCTGGGTGGGATCACCATCATCCAGAATTGGCCAGGCCTGGCCAAGGGGCTTTGCCATGTTTGCTGAGGCCTAGAACGTTCTGGAAGGCTGCATGTGACCTTGGTTCTGGGAATGCAAGAAACTCTGAAGGACTTTCATAAATGCTCACAACAGGTTACTGTGAACCATAAGCATTTTAAAAAATGCTGCCAAATTTGATAGTGGCCCAAGGGCTTGTGAAAGTGAAATGAAAGTCGCTCAGTTGTGTTTGACTCTCTGCAATCCCTTGGACTGTATGCTCCATGGAATTTTCCAGGCCAGAATATTGGAGTGGGTCGCTTTTCCTTTCTCCAGGGGATTTTCCCAACCCAGGGATCGAATCCAGGTCTCCCGCATTGTTGTCAGATTCTTTACCAGCTGAGCCACAAGGAAGCCCAAGAATACTGGAGTGGGTAGCCTATCCCTTCTCCAGCAGATCTTTCTGACTCAGGAATTGAACCAGGGTCTCCCGCATTGCAGGCAGATTCTTTACCAACTGAGCTATGAGGGAAGCCCATTTAAGGCTTTTTCAATTTGAGTTTGCAAAACTAACGACCAAATCACTTTGCTGTACTCTGAAACTAACACAACATTGTTAATCAACTATACTCCAATATATAAAAAAATGTTAAGAAAACAAACTAGCCTGTGGCTAATGTTTATATATATATATATATATATATATATATGAAATTAACCACTGATGTCCTCTCATAAGATTTTGGACACTCCTGGATTTCATATCTTTAATAGGTTAGTTATGCTTGATGCACTAATAAATTTTGTCTGTAGGCACTTTCTGTAGACATATTTTAAACTAATATATGTCAGAGCAGTCACCCCATCACTGGTTATATTTATAGTTTTTTCATAAGCATTGTTTATTTTCTATCAAAATATGTTTTGGTTGTTGATCAAAACTAAAATAAAGGCTTCCTTATTAGATCATTATGGATATTAAGGGGTAAGTCAAAGCTTCTTCCTCATCTATCAGACAGTGGGCAGTGCAGCCTCAGCACCAACAGCCACCTTGGTGACAATCCATAGACTCACGCAGCCACGGCCTTGGGAGTCCAAAGGCTGAGGGGGGCGTGGCTCTCTTCCTCACGGCCCTTAGAACAGTGGGAAAAATGAGGATGCATGCAGTTCTGTGAAGAGTGAGAAGCACTATGGTGTGAAGGGGACGGTCTGTACTCCCTTGNCCACAAGGAAGCCCAAGAATACTGGAGTGGGTAGCCTATCCCTTCTCCAGCAGATCTTTCTGACTCAGGAATTGAACCAGGGTCTCCTGCATTGCAGGCAGATTCTTTACCAACTGAGCTATGAGGGAAGCCCATTTAAGGCTTTTTCAATTTGAGTTTGCAAAACTAACGACCAAATCACTTTGCTGTACTCTGAAACTAACACAACATTGTTAATCAACTATACTCCAATATATAAAAAAATGTTAAGAAAACAAACTAGCCTGTGGCTAATGTTTATATATATATATATATATATATATATATGAAATTAACCACTGATGTCCTCTCATAAGATTTTGGACACTCCTGGATTTCATATCTTTAATAGGTTAGTTATGCTTGATGCACTAATAAATTTTGTCTGTAGGCACTTTCTGTAGACATATTTTAAACTAATATATGTCAGAGCAGTCACCCCATCACTGGTTATATTTATAGTTTTTTCATAAGCATTGTTTATTTTCTATCAAAATATGTTTTGGTTGTTGATCAAAACTAAAATAAAGGCTTCCTTATTAGATCATTATGGATATTAAGGGGTAAGTCAAAGCTTCTTCCTCATCTATCAGACAGTGGGCAGTGCAGCCTCAGCACCAACAGCCACCTTGGTGACAATCCATAGACTCACGCAGCCACGGCCTTGGGAGTCCAAAGGCTGAGGGGGGCGTGGCTCTCTTCCTCACGGCCCTTAGAACAGTGGGAAAAATGAGGATGCATGCAGTTCTGTGAAGAGTGAGAAGCACTATGGTGTGAAGGGGGCGGTCTGTACTCCCTTGGCTCCTGCAGGAAGTGTCCACACCTCTAGTAGAGTACCTACCACGTGTGGGGATGGGCACAGGTGAGATGGAGAGATGATGAAGAGCAGGGCCTAGTCCTCTTAACGTTTATATCCCCAGCACCTGTTGGAACATCACAGGGTCTCCACACATGTTTGTTAATAAACTGCAAACTTGGTATATACTGCTAATGAGGTGACAGGAGAACACAGAGGTTTGCTCACGTCACAATATTGCTCTCTGGCATGTTCTATTAAACACATCCCCATATTGTATAGCCCTCTTTTACAGAGATATAAAAGGCTGCACAAAGTTTACATGCTTCAGATCACAGAGATATATAGCATGGGAGGGACCGCCCCTAACTTTTAAGAGGGTTATGTTCTAGGGTGTGTTTGGGATAGGGAAGTACTGAGAACATTATCTCTCCAGGAAGAACCTCCAGAAAAGGAGGAACTGAAAAGAAAACTCTGAATTCAGTCTCAGGAAACACAATCCCAGCAGCTGGGTCACAGTGAAGCCAGCTCAGGAAACCCAACGGTGGGACTGGAAGGTAAAGTATCGTCTACCTAGCAGTCTATTTCTGTTCCTGAACCTTTAGGCACAGTCAACTCCAGTATAGCTTCAAAGTCCTCAGAGATCCTTTAATCTTTTAGCAACCAATTCAAGTGTCGAGCAAATTACAGTTTCAAGATAGTTTCAGGTAAAGCTGCCTGGGTGATCAACATGTCCTAGCAAAGTAGAAAAGTTCATTTTCTCTCCATCGAGATCAAGATCTAAGAGCATTTCTCCTTTGGGTGGAGGGCGGCCTGGAGGCGGAGTGGGCGGGCCCGGGGGCTGGGCTGGGGCTCCCTGACCGAACGCCTTTCCCAGCCCCCTTCCAGACTCGGAAAGCTCTGTTCTCCGCAGCATTCCTGCGCGCTGGCATCGCCTGACCTCCTGCATGTTTCTCAGCGCATCCTCCCACTCCAGTTCCTGGGGGCAGAGGGCCGCCGGGGACGTCTGGGGAGCCCTGGGAGTGGGCACACAGTAGGGTTCGCTCCTCCTGCCGTCTTCCCGTGAATCAGCGATGCGGCAATCCTGGGGCAGGTGCCTGCGTAGGA
>SJYW01007216.1:38160-69923 GCA_006410735.1 Raphicerus campestris
GCCAAAGACTTCCTCAGTTTCTTTACAAATACAGCCTCCTTTCCTTTCTTCCCTACTAAAGGCTTCTTGCTTGGAACCTCTCCCCATCTGATCTGGCTTCTAGGGCCACTGCTGCCCTATCCTGGAGGTTTGATTCTTAGCCTGCCCAGGTGCATGGCCTTTGCACGTGGGTTTAGTTCAATTTAACATAATTCTCAGGCTTCTCAGTGGATTCTTTTTCAGGACCCTGCGATGACTGTCCTTGCTTGATGCTCTGGGACTTTTAAGAATTCTCCCAAGGTCTGTGTTGAGCATCTCTCGTGCATGGGAAGGTTGTAGTTACTCTTGAAAGAGTCAGGTGCCATACAGATCATCTCACTTGCTGAAAGCAAATTCGAAACGGTGCCCATCAGGAGTAAGTTTCAAAATGTTCAGTTTGTCTACATTAAGCAGAGTAATTCCCTTTAAGGGAAAGGGAGAATTAGGGAGCCGGCGATGTTCCTCAAGGCCTTGATACCATCTTGCCAATGATAGGAGATAAGGAGTCCCCTGCTGTGCGCACAACATGGTTTCCCAGTTTGCGCTTGCCAGCGCTCATCTGCTCAAAGGCGGAGACCTACTGATATTATTCCAGGCCTTATGTTTCTGAAGAAGCCAAACAGCCCCCTTGTTCCTCTCATCGCCTTCAACATCATCTTCAACAAAGGAAGTTCAGGACTTCCTCAATACGGTGACCTTTAGCCGTGACCAGCCCGGTAAGGCCGAGGCAGCCAGGGCAAAGCAGATGGCACACCACTGCGGGGCCAACGTGCCAGGTTTGGTTGGCTCAACGTGCGGGCCCCACGACGCGTCAATTTCCCCAGTTAAGAATCACATTTCTCAAATTGCAGGAATTATAAAAAGATTATGTCTTGCTCAGTAAGAATTTTCGGCAACTGTCGCTGAGAACCCAGTAAGACGCCAATTACGACATCACTGCAACAGATTTTGGGATTTTTAACTTATCGCTGCCAGAGGGGCGAAAACGAATCCCAAGGAGGACGGAGACAGCGTTCCCGGACCGCGGGTGCAGGTAGGCTGCCCCCCCGCCTGAGGTCGCGGTCGCCGCGCCGCTCGCAGCCCCCTCCCTGCAGGAGGAGCGCCGAGCCCCTCTGGGCCGCGCCGCGCCAGTGCACCGCGGGGCTTGAGAACAGCGCACCGTCTGCGCGCGGAGCCCCGCGGGGCGGCGGGACGGACGGCGCCCGCTCCCAATCGCGGGGCGGGGCCGAGGGGGCCGGCGGGCGGTGGCCAATGGGAGGCGGCGGAGCGGACGGGGGGCGGGGCCGCCGGGCGGGCGGGCGAGCCGCGGCGTCGGGAGCCGGCGCTGCAGAGTGGGAGCCCGGGAGGAGCCGGCGGAGCCGGAGGAGGACGAAGGAGGAGGAGCAGCGCTGCGCCCCCGCCCAGACCGCTTGCCCGCCCGCTCGCTCGAGCGCAGGCCGATCGCTCCAGCCGCAGCCGGCGGGTCCCGGCCGCCTCCCGCCCGAGCCCTGCGCGGGCAGGGTCCGGGCCGATGGGCAGCCCCGGGCAGCGGCGGGTGGCGAGGAGGCGGCCCCGGTAGGCGCCGCTGCGAGCTCGCGGGCTGCAGCAGGTCGCGGCGGACTGCGTCTTCGAGGTGCGTTCGGGGCGACGAGCGACGGGAGGCGAGGCGGGGTCCGCTCGGGAGTCTCCTGGTCGTGTCCCGGGACCATCCTGAAGTGAGGGGCTGCCCTTGGGGGCGCCTCGGGGGCCCGACAGCGCGGCCGGGGCGCGGGGCGGGGGTCCGACTGGCAGATGCGCCCGCGCTCCGGAGTCTGGGGTGAAGAGGAGCCGTCGCCGTTCGTTCTCAAAGTTATCGATCGGCTGAAAGGTTATCCCGGTCTCGTTGACGCGAGCACTAAAGGAGGACTCTCCGGGCGCGCAGCGACTCCTCCGTGACTAACCCGAAAAAAGAGAGAGAGGTTGCCCGGCGCGGCTCCCCGGCGCGCCGGGCGGGGTTACTTGCTGAACTTGCTGCGGGGTTTATTCCCTGGGAAGGCGGTGAGCCCGGGGCGCGAGCCCTCGCGGCGTCCGCCCCTCTTTGTAAGGTCCCAAGCGGCCAGCGAGCGCCCTTCCTTGTGGCCCGACGGCTCCCCGACTCCCCTGGGTCCGCAGCTCGCTCCATCCTCCGCTCCCGGTCCTGCTTGGGGGCCCGCGTATCCTTGAAGCTAGTTTGGCCAGGTCCTGGGAGTATCCCCTTGAGCACCTACAGATTAATTTCAGCCGCGCCGCAAACCCAAAGAATCAATCTCGGTTCATCATCCGTGAGCGAGAGCTGATGCTTCTCGGGAAGAGAAAACAAGTTGGCATGGCCCCTCTGGGAGATATTTGTCATCATTAACCTGCTTCAGTTAAATTAATTCAGCCCAAGATGACTCCAGCGTGAGTATTGGAAACATCAAGTGCATTGGCCACGGAATTGTGGTCACCAACAACCTGATTTTGGTCAAAACGCAATTGTAGACTTTTTGAATTTTGNGGGAGCCGGCGCTGCAGAGTGGGAGCCCGGGAGGAGCCGGCGGAGCCGGAGGAGGACGAAGGAGGAGGAGCAGCGCTGCGCCCCCGCCCAGACCGCTTGCCCGCCCGCTCGCTCGAGCGCAGGCCGATCGCTCCAGCCGCAGCCGGCGGGTCCCGGCCGCCTCCCGCCCGAGCCCTGCGCGGGCAGGGTCCGGGCCGATGGGCAGCCCCGGGCAGCGGCGGGTGGCGAGGAGGCGGCCCCGGTAGGCGCCGCTGCGAGCTCGCGGGCTGCAGCAGGTCGCGGCGGACTGCGTCTTCGAGGTGCGTTCGGGGCGACGAGCGACGGGAGGCGAGGCGGGGTCCGCTCGGGAGTCTCCTGGTCGTGTCCCGGGACCATCCTGAAGTGAGGGGCTGCCCTTGGGGGCGCCTCGGGGGCCCGACCGCGCGGCCGGGGCGCGGGGCGGGGGTCCGACTGGCAGATGCGCCCGCGCTCCGGAGTCTGGGGTGAAGAGGAGCCGTCGCCGTTCGTTCTCAAAGTTATCGATCGGCTGAAAGGTTATCCCGGTCTCGTTGACGCGAGCACTAAAGGAGGACTCTCCGGGCGCGCAGCGACTCCTCCGTGACTAACCCGAAAAAAGAGAGAGAGGTTGCCCGGCGCGGCTCCCCGGCGCGCCGGGCGGGGTTACTTGCTGAACTTGCTGCGGGGTTTATTCCCTGGGAAGGCGGTGAGCCCGGGGCGCGAGCCCTCGCGGCGTCCGCCCCTCTTTGTAAGGTCCCAAGCGGCCAGCGAGCGCCCTTCCTTGTGGCCCGACGGCTCCCCGACTCCCCTGGGTCCGCAGCTCGCTCCATCCTCCGCTCCCGGTCCTGCTTGGGGGCCCGCGTATCCTTGAAGCTAGTTTGGCCAGGTCCTGGGAGTATCCCCTTGAGCACCTACAGATTAATTTCAACCGCGCCGCAAACCCAAAGAATCAATCTCGGTTCATCATCTGTGAGCGAGAGCTGATGCTTCTCGGGAAGAGAAAACAAGTTGGCATGGCCCCTCTGGGAGATATTTGTCATCATTAACCTGCTTCAGTTAAATTAATTCAGCCCAAGATGACTCCAGCGTGAGTATTGGAAACATCAAGTGCATTGGCCACGGAATTGTGGTCACCAACAACCTGATTTTGGTCAAAACGCAATTGTAGACTTTTTGAATTTTGTTTAGACTTAGACATGGTTTTTGATAAGGATGGCCTTCTTTTTTAAACAAAGAATTTTGGTGATTCTCATAGGTTTGCTCAGTAAGTTCCAAATAGTCACTTAGATTTTTCTTTTCTTTCCCTCTTTTGTCTGCAGTTTTCATTTCTAAATGTTAACACTAGATGGCTTTCTTATGACAGGCATTTAGTAAACTGTGCTTTTGAGTTGGCTGTCTGCAATCCAGGTTGTAATTTTTCCAGTTTTACAATCAGTAATGGGAGAAAAAAAAAATCTCCAAAACTGTTGCTTTCTTTGAAATAGATTACTTCCCTGTAAAACTAATATTTATGTAGATGTCGTAAAGTGGTCTGTTACTTCTGGTGTTTCTAAAGATGTATTTCAGGAGACAACTTGGTTAGTTTTTAGTCACAAATTTAAGGATGTCTGTTTTTACTTGAAAAATTTAAAGTTCTACCACGGGACTTAAAATTCTATTTAACATAACATTTCTACTAAGGATGTTTTCTGCTTACCTTAGTAGCTGGTTGCTTGATTCAGAACAGTATAAAATAATGTAATTCGTGAGAAAGTGCAATCTTTCTTGAGTTTTTGGTACGCATAATATTGATTCTCTCTGAAGACTCTGTTGATGCATTTTTGGGGAGAGATGTTGAAGTATACATGTATGAGTCAAACATTGTGTTGGGGCCATTTTTATTGCCCCAACTGATATTGGGTGTTTTGTTTCTAAGCACAACCCTTTTTTTTTCAAAATTACCATGACTTGTAGTTGGCCATTTAGGTAGCAGCAGGTTCTTAGTTTTGTGTTTTCAGGACTTTTTCTCTAAAGTAAGACCATGGCAGCCTGTCCAAATCTTGTCTAGGTAGGCAGACTTATTTAGAAGCTGGAGAAATATCTCAGCATTTCTCATAGCTGTTACTTATTGTGTGTGTGTCTTACCCAGCTTAAAATATGATATGTTAAATTTGTTGGTTCTAAATTAGAGCATATTCACAAATAGCTGGAAAAAAAAAATAGACCTCTCTCGCAAACATCTGGGAAGTAGGGAATGAAATGAAATCAGAAACAGCTTTTATCAGTACCCACATACTACCTATAGATGGGGTGAAATGAACTTGGATAAGAAGCGGTGTAAGCATTTGGTGTGGAAAATAAACCAGGAGATAAATTGCAGGTGTGGAAGTGGAGCTTCTGGCTTTATAGTGTGGGCTGCACATTTTCCCTAGTTGATTTGTGTAAATTTTCCATCAAGTGCTTTTGATGTGTTTAAATCTTAGCCTTTCTCAAAGAGCTATAATTTTCTGGAATGAAAGAAGGAAATTGTCAGCATCATGATTTGACTTTTATGGTACTTATTGTAGTTAAAGCTGTGTAATACAGTTTGTAAGTTTTGTTTCATTTTCTTTTGATACTGGAATGGTATTTAGAAGCGTTCCCTGATACCTGAGCTTGATATACACCTGTCCACCTTGAAGGATCTCTTTACCTGAGGTCAAAGGGTTATTGGGTTATTCTTTTTGGAAATCTATCTATTCTTCAAAGTGAGGAAATAATAGTGAGGTATCTTGAAAGGGCAATGGGGCTAGCTGAAACTGGTTTTAGAGTGCTGTGTTTGGTCATCAAAACTCATTTAAAGGAGTTGCGTTTCCTGCATACTTTCCAGAGAACTATGTGATTATGTACATACAGCCCCCTCGTCCCCAGTCATAATTGATAGATGCAAAGGGTTTTTGTGTGTGTGTGTTATTTTTTTTTTGAGATTGAGAAAGGCATTGTGTCTTTGAACTTATGATCTGCTTAAGGTGGTGGTTTAGGATTACAAATCCCTTCAAAGACATGCTGAATTTGAAGAAAATTTAGACTATTATTGTCAACTGAAAAATTTTTTTTTTCCTGTCTCGAACTTGAATGAAATATGAAATACATGCCTAAAGAATATTGGACTTCCCTGGTGGCTCAGATGGTAAAGTGTCTGTCTACAATGTGGGAGACCTGGGTTTGATCCCTGGGTTGGGAAGATCCCCTGGAGAAGGAAATGGCGATCCACTCCAGTACTCTTGCCTGGAAAATCCCATGGACAAAGGAGCCTGGTAGGCTACAGGCCATGAGGTCACACTGAAAAGCAAAAGTTTTTTTTTTTTTTTCCTGTCTTGAACTTGAATGAAATATGAAATACATGCCTAAAGAATATAGGGAACCATATTCCAGACTTTCTCCTTCTATTAATGAACCTGTTCTCTTACAGGGGAATGTGACAGGAATCTCTGGCTTCCTGCTTCTAGGGCCTGGCACAGACGAGCTTGGATAAAGTTTTTTCATGATCCCTTTTAGGACCAAAATTTTAGGTTTCTTTAATGTTTTAAATAAGTGTATATATAGAGTAATGAACGTGACTGGGTTAGCTTATATTTTTTCATGATTGTCTTTTCTTTCTTTGATTTATAACAAGTTGGTATGGTGGTTTAGTGCCTGCCAAGCAGGAGACCTAAGTTTGATCCCCCAGTTGGGATGACCCCCTGGAGGAAGAAATGGCAACCCACTCCAGTATTCTTGCCTGGGAAATACAAGGGAGAGAGGAGCCTGTTGGGCTGCAGTCCATGGGGTCACAAAGACATACCTGACTGAGCAACTAAACAGCGAAGCTGGCATGGGAACATCCATGAGAGTTACCCTTTATTTGGTTTACACCTGGAAATCGGGGATTCAGAAATTGCTTTTCTGTTACCGTGACATTTAGTTGTGACTCCCTTTTGAAGGAAGGATAACAGTGTGATAGGAATTAAATGCCTCGTAAATTCAGAGATAAATTATTGTGATCCTTTGTGAACTTGATTCATAAACTTTGGTTCCAAAGAGTGGTCCAAGGAAGCCAGATCTTACAGTAGAGGTTCTATTTCTTGAGACATTTAGTGTAACCCAATTCCTTTCTATATGTGTGTATGTGTGTATGTGAGCGTGCATGCGTGCTAAGTCGCCTCAGTCGTGTCTGACTTTTTCTGATGCTATGGACAGTAGCCCACCAGGCTGCTCTGTCTGTGAGATTCTCCAGGCAAGAGCACTGGAGTGGGTTGCCATTCCCTTCTCCAGGGGATCTTCCCGACCCAGGAATCGAACCTGCCTGTCTTATGTCTCCTGCGTTGGCAGGCAGGTTCTTGACTCCTAGCAGCAGCTGGGAAGCCTCTTTGTGTGTGTGTTGTAGCAGCAGCAGCAGAAGTAGTAGTAATAGTTGCTCAGTTGTGTCCCAGCCCAGGGATCAGGAGAATTCTTTACTGTCTGAGCCACCAGGGAAGCCCCATGTGTGTGTATGTGTATGTATGTATATATATAAAATCCGCCCCCCCCACCATACAACACTGTATAGCTAATTTGGGTGATAGCAAAGAAGATAGGCAGTTAGTTTAGTTGTCATAGCATCTCTTTACCACAAAAGTCCATAAGGTTATCCTTTCATGTCATTCCTATACTTTTTGTTTCTGTCTACTTCTAAAATTAAAAATCAGAGACCAAAATTAAATTTTATAGGTTGTCAGATTTTCCACTTTTTATGTTGCTACGTACATATATTGAAAATTAACAGCAACACTTCCTGTCTACTGTCAAGGTATTTCATCAAGAAACACTGATATACCAACAAGAAATGAACAAAAAAAGGGAGGACATGTATGTATGTTTTCATTACATACATAGGAAAAGTTGACATAGGAAAAAGCTGACATAGGAAAAGTTCTTCGTCCAGAGAGGGCATAGGTTAAGATTACTCCCACAGGTGTATATACCACCATACACAGACACTTTTCCTTTTGCATAGATCAGTGAAACCTTCACTGTGGACCAGGGTTTGGAAATCACTGATCAACTCAAGTAACCCTTCTTTGGTGTTGGGATCCCTTGATATATCCACATGTGGCCCAGTAAGGAATGGAGAGTTCCACCCTTCTGATGTTTTGACCGGAAGGTGGTTTCCTACCTGTCGAGTTGAAATCTAATTCTATCTGTTAATAGGAATTCCATCCCCTTGGTGGCCTCCAGAACTAAACCTTCTATAGAGGTGTTCTAGTTACTCACTGGACAGTACCTGTCCAGGTATGGCCTGGAGCTGAAGTCTTCCTGTTCACGACCTGTGCAGAGTAGAATAGGGGTGCCCTTCCTTCAACTTGCAGCTCCTGTCAAACTCACATTCACCTTTTTACTCAAACTCAGAGAGTTTCCTGTTCATGTGACCCTCTAGTTCTTAGTCACATGTTATCTTGAAGCCACATCTTCCTGTCCTGTGCTAATGCAAGACCTAGCATTCATTGGACTTTGTCAAATTTTATTTTGGCTGATTCTTCCCATAGTGCTTTTGGGAATTTGATGCTATTATCAAAGCACCTTTGCCAACCTTCCCTAATAAATGCTGTCTGCACATTAGATTTCTTACCTTCTGCTGCTGCTGCTGCTAAGTCACTCAGTCGTGTCCGACTCCGTGTGACTCCATAGATAGTAGCCCACCAGGCTCCGCCATCCCTGGGATTCTTTAGGCCAGAAAGTTGCTGGCTAAACTGTGAATGGTGTCTCTGGAAGTTTCCTTCGAGGATTCGTTGTGAAGTGAAAGTTGCTTAGTCATGTCTTACTCTTTGTGACCCTAAGGACTTTGCATGGAGTTCTCTAGGCCAGAATAACTGGAGTGGACAGATATCCTGAGAGATCCTGTCAGGCCTTCTTTGTTGGTCCTGCTGACCAAGTTACTCCAAGAACTGAGTTCATTTTTAGTGTGTCCCTAGTAACTTGAACCACGCTCTGCATGGTGGGGGATTGCGAAATAGATGTTCAGATATTGAGGGAGAGACTGAGAAGCTAGGGCTGTACTGTGACCTGTGACCTCTGGAGGTCTTAAACACTGAAAAGATGGTGCAAAAAAGCAGAATGCTGTGGGCTTTCTTAAACACATCTTGTAGTCTGGTATTGTCTTATATTGAATGGCTTTCAGATATTTGGGGACAGGCATCATCTTTTCCCAATTCCCCGTGTCTTAATTAGTTGATACTCTCTTCTTCCTGTTTCATAAATAATCATTTAGCCGTTAGGGGTGTTTTGAGTGCTACCAATTGGGTTACTCTATACTTTTCACTTCTGTGTAGTTGCTAAATCTTCCAGGAGGAGCTCCCAGTTAGTTGAGCTGTTTAAGAAATCAGAGTAGTCTAAAGTAGGCTGTTTAGTAATGTGTTTAAGTACTTTGAAGTGAAAGAAAAAAAAATCCAGGTAAAGAGCCAGTGTTAAAAATGGTTACTATGGAAAGTAATTATGCCTGGGTGAACACAAAATTATGTATGCTTAGATAAACCATCCTGTAGGCATTTAAAAAAATCTCTGACTGTAATGCTTAGGGCACAGCGGTGGGTGTGGTCTGCGTGACTGCTTTCAGGGGACTTTGGTAATTGTTGTACCCTTTGGAATAGTGGATATTCACAGGGTTCAGAAATAGGGTAGGGGTACAGTCCTCTTTGTATTGAAGTTTCTAATAAGTAATTTTAGGAATTATGCTTTGGGTTCTTCATACAGGACACATGCCATGGTTTGGAGTATTTAATGATTTAATCTAAAGAACGATTTCTTTGTAGTAGGGTCTCTAAACTTTTTCCAGTGTGCATCCCAACTATACAGAATCTCCTGTGCTTAATATACATACGTGCATGCACGTTTGTGTATATGTGCTTGTGTGTGTGTATGTTTAATATAGTGTGTATAAAGAAGTGGAAGTGTTAGTTGCTCAGTCGTATCTGACTCTTTGCGACCTCATGGACTTTAGCTCACCGGGGCTCCTCTGTCCATGGAATTCTCCAGGCAAGAATACTGGAGTGAACTGCCATGCCCTCCTCCAGGGGATCTTCCTGACCAAAGGATCAAATCCATCTCTCCTGCCAATATATATATGTAGCTCAAACGGTAAAGAATCTGCCTGCAATGCAGGAGACCAGGGTTCGATGCCTGGGTTGGGAAGTTCCTCTGGAGAAGGGAATGGCAATCCACTTCAGTATTCTTGCCTGGAGGATTCCATGGACAGAGAAACCTGGTGGGTTATAGTCTGTGGGGTCGCAAAGAGTTGGACATGACTGAGCAACTGACACACAGATGTATATGTATATATATATAACTTTACCATGTTAAATATAGACATTGTAAGTGCGTGCCCTGTTGATCAGTCATGTCAACTCTTTTTCAACCCCATGGGCTATAGCCCACCAGGCTTCTCTGTCCTTGGGATTTTCCCAGCAAGAATATTGAAGTGGGTTGCCATTTCCTCCTCCAGGGGATGGACATTATAAAACATAATAATATACATTTTTAAAAGTCTGATAATAACTTAAATTAATATTGGAGTGTTTTGATTCTTAAGAGTTTGCCTGTTACCCTTTGAAATGTGTGGCCCAGGTCCTGAGACCACTGCTCTCTCACCCTCTCTGGTTATAGTGCAAGATTGTTTGGAAACAGTTTCTCTGGGGCCTGCAGGGTCTTGTGAATGGAAGCACAAGACAGACTCTGCCCTTCATAGATCTTCTGTTTACTGTAATTGCTCTTTATCCTGAGGACAGTTTTTACTTTGGCCAGTTTTCTTCCAGAATTGGTTGTGGGTTGCTTAGTGAAGTCGCTGAGTCATGTCCAACTCTTTGTGACTCCATGGACTATAACCTACCAAACTCCTCTGTCCATGGAATTTTCCAGACCAGGATGCTGGAGTGGCTTGCCATTTCCTTCTCCAGGGGATCTTCCCAACCTAGGGATTGAACCTGGGTCTCCCGCATTGCAGGCAGATTCTTCACTGTTTGAGCCACCAGGGAAGTGCAATGGGTTGCTCAACTTGGGGGTGGGGTGGGAGAGTAATGATGTGGTGGAGGATACCATTCTCCTTGCAGAGTTTCTGGTTGAACTCAGCTGTCTGGGGAGCATCATATTATTGAAGCATAGTGGACACAGACCCAGAATGAGGATAGAAGGATGTCACTAATCATGTGGTCATCTAGAAACTTCTAGCTCAGAGAAAACCATAGTTCAGAAAGATACATGCACCCCAATATCCATTGCAGCACTGTTTACAATAGCCAGGATAAGAAAACCACCTAGATGTGCATCAACAGAGGAATGGATAAAGAGGAGATATAAATAAAAGTGGAATATTACTCAGCCATGTAAAGGAACAAATTGGGTCATTTACAGAGATGTGGATGGACCTAGAGACTCATACAGAGTGAAATAAGTCGGAAAGAGAAAAACAAATATTGTATATTAATGTATGTAATCTGGAAAAATGGTATAGATCATCTTATTTGGAAAGCAGACATAGACACAGGTTTAGAGAATGGATGTATGGACACCAATGGGGAAAGGGAGGGGTGGGACACATATAGAGTATTGATGNCTTTACATGCAGATGAATGCAGTCCTAAGTGGTTGAGAAATCTGACCACAAAAATGAATAAATTTGGCCTGAGGTTTTACAGGAAATCTCTTTTAAGAAGTCAGCAATGTTAGAATAATCTGAACCAAGTAAATGACCAAAATGGCTTATTTAATCATTTGAACAAAATCTTCAAATATATGTCATCAAGAAAAATGTATCATGTTTCTATTTCTGTGGATTCCTCACAGTAGACCAAAAACGATGGTTGTGTTTAACTCTCTTCTTACTGAATATCACAGAGTTCATATCAAGGGAAAAATAGGGGCACAAGTAAACCTGTACTGTGGCTCTTTAAAAAGCTTTTCATGCAGGTATATGTAGACACATACACACACACACACACACACACACACACACACACACACACACACACACACGGCATCTCCTGCAAATCAAACCCCTGAAACACATTGTTGTTTCTTCTCTTTTCTTTCCAAGTCCTTCAGATATGCTATGGGATTTTGGCCATTTGCCTATGTTTTAGTGCAAATTACCTTTAAGATGAAAACCCTTAATCATAATGGATTTAGCCTGCGATACAATGCTGACAACTCATGTCTTATTAATGGCTATTTCAAGCATCCATTTCTGTATATCTTGTCTAATATGACAGGAAAGCATACCAATAAATCTTTTCTCCTCCATTCATCACAGGTTTTGACAATAGGAGTGTGTGCAAAGACAGAGACACAGAATTTAAGGAGATGTTGCTGCTGCCCTAAACTTATGTCACAGAAACACTCCCATCTTGAAATCACAGTTAACTGTCTATTTTACCATTGTTAGAGAGATATACTGATTTTTTAAAATTACCAATATTATCAATATCAATTAATTCTACTATAACCATCATGAGTAGAATGACCAAAGTCCATGTTTCATAAGGTTTCACACCAGAGGATAATTTCTTAGAGACTGTTCTGTTGAGCTTCCCTGGTAGCTCAGAGGTTAAAGTGTCTACCTGGAATGCGGGAGACCCAAGTTCAATCCCTGGGTTGGGAAGATCCTGTGGAGAAGGCAATGGCAACCCATTCCAGTACTCTTGCCTGGAAAATCCCATGGGGGAAGGAGCCTGGTAGGCTACAGTCCATGGGGTCACAAAGAGTTGGGCACGACTTAGCGACTTCACTTTCACTTTCATAACATGGTAGAGTATTAAGTTTCTTTAAGTCCTTGAAAGCCCATAGAAAACTTTAAAATTGTTCTAATCTATTATTTTTAGCAAGATTGCTAGCCATGTTTACTGATTGTTAGCACAATGAATCTCTATAATACCCATGGATTTTTTTTTCTAGTACACTAGTGTCGTGTTGATGATTGCCAAAGTTTTTGTAAGTCAGAAATTTGAGAGATCAAATTATCTCCTCCTATGTTCCTCTGCCCACCCACACTTTTGTAAACATTTATTTTTCTCTGTCTCCTTCCCCTGTCCTCTTCCTCACTCTATTTTGAGTTTTTAAATTTCATTTCATCCTCATCACTCTTACTTTACTTTAAACCAGTATCATCATTCTTTAACTTAACCTTCAGTTCAATTCAGTTCAGTTCAGTCGCTCAGTCATGTCCAGCTCTTTGCATCCCCATGAATTGCAGCACGCCAGGCCTCCCTGTCCATCACCAACTCTCGGAGTTCACTCAAACTCACAGTCCATCAAGTCAGTGATGCTATCCAGCCATCTCATCCTCTGTTGTCCCCTTTTTCTCCTGCCTCCAATCCCTCTCAGCATCAGAGTCTTTTCCAATGAGTCAACTCTTCGCATGAAGTGGCCAAAGTACCAGAGTTTCTGCTTTAGCATCATTCCTTCAAAAGAACACCCAGGGCTGATCTCTTTTAGAATGGACTGGTTGGAACTTAACCTTAGTAGCTTTTAAATTGTCTCCTTGCTTTCATTCTTTTTTTTTTGTTGACACTATTTTGGCTATGTCACATAGCATGTAGGATGGGGGATAATTCCCTGACCAAGGATCATAGCCATGTTCTATGCATTGGAAGCACAGAGTATTAACCAGTGGACCACCAGGGAAATCTTTCCTTGCCTTTATTCTTAATGGTTCTNATCTAAATAGTTTTTGCTTAAGAAAGAAAGATTTATCTATCTATTTATTTATTTTTGGCTACACTGGGTCTTCCTGGCTCCGTGGACCTTCTTCAGTTGCACTGTGTGGGCTTCTCCTGTTACAGAGGCAGGCTCTGGGTGCTCCAGGTTCAGCACTGTGGCCTGTGGGCTCCTGAGTGAGGACTTAGCAGTTGTGGCGGATGGATTTAGTTGCCCTGTGGATGTCAAATCTTCCCTAACCAGGGATTGAACCTGTGTCCCCCGTATTGGCAGGTGGGTTCTTAACCTCTAGACCACTAGGGAAGCCCTCTGTTTTGTTTTAATAACACTGGTTATAGAGAGACCCTCTCATGGAAGATATGCATTTTTGTGTTGATAGAAACGGAAGAAGAGATTTTAAAGCACTTTCAGTAAATTCAGTTTATTCACTTTAAACTTTTATGCAAAGAGCAAGCAAATTGTGTATTTCACAATTTATCTTTGACTCTGTCACTGGTGGCCAGTTTATTCTGTAAACTTATAGTACATTTGTCTTTTGGTGAACAAAATGGATTCTGGATTTTGTGTACTTTTATGTCACAGTTGACAACTAACTGTAAAATATCACAGTCCTAATACTCATAATGGTCATGATTAGTCATGAGTCTCACCATACCAGTCCAGCAGCTTCCAAATTGCACTGCAGTAGTTGATGTGGATCATTACCCTGAATTAGCTTTCAGAGAAGTGAAGTTAAGTTGTGAAATACAAGCCATTAGAAAAGGGATCACTTTAAAATCAGCTGCCTCTCCATAAAAGTGGGGGACTAGCATTAGGTAACGTATGACTTCATGAAGACAGGTCTATAGTGAGGGAGTAGTTGGTGGATAGGATGATCTTTGGAAGAGTTCTTTGTTTTTAGTTAAAAACATTAAAAATATATATATATTTAGCTGTGGCTGTGCTCTGTCTTCATTGCTGCACTTGGGCTTTCTCTGGTTGCGGCGAGTGAGGGCTACTCTTCATCGCAGTGCCAGCGCTTCTCATTGAAGTGGCCTCTCTTGCTGCGGAGCGTGGGTTCTGGAGCGTATGGGCTTCAGTAATTGTGGTGCACGGGCCTAGTTTTCCTGTGGCGTGTGGGCTCTTCCCCGACCAGGGGTTAAACCCCTGTCCCTTGCACTGGTAGGCGGATTGTTAACTGAAGCACCAGGGGAGTCCTGGAAGAGTTCTTTCATGCTGGGAAATGAAGGTGGGGCCGAGGGACATCATAGCGCCTCTGGCCAGATTGGCCTGCCTGGCACTTGGTGGGTGTTTCTGCCTTGAGGGCTTGTCTTAACCAGGAGTGCTGGTCAACCCCTAACTGCACACGGACCTCCTCCTGTGTGCGATATGTGCATGGAGATACAAATGTGCAGCAAATACATAAAACCTTTATTAACTTGAGTCATCTGACAGTCCCCAAATGCAAAGATAATGTTTTAAGGAAGAGAATGATCATATGTAATTGGCTGAGATTGTGTTAAGAGGGTAGGACAAGAGAGATAATATCGAAAGCAGTGGACAGCCCATTTGTTTGTTTTCTAATATTTCAGTCTTTTGTACCTATTCCAGGTGGTCTGTCCTCTGCGCCATCTCTTGCTGGACCTTTGTCCCCTTGTGAGAGGCTGTACCTGAGATTCCCTGTCTGTTCCTCTCCAGAGATGAAAGGTGGGATCTGGGTGGGAGATGGAAACTTTGCCAGGTAACCCTACACCTGTGCTGGAAGACTTCAAACAAAGCTGCTCCTCCAGGGCTCTGGGTCAAATGTTAACAGGCCAGAGGGAAAAAGGGACGATGTAAGTTTCCTCTGTATTCCAGTCACTGCAGTCTGCTAGGCCAAGCTCTGTGCAGCTTCTAGTGAAGTAGGAGGTTAATAATTGTGCGGGGATTTGAGGTGGGGAATTTACCCCAATGACATAATCACAGTTGCTCTAAAAGACTTATGTAGAAAGATGTTCATGCAGTATTAGTTATAGTGTGCGAAACTGAAAAGATATTGGCAGTAAGACATTAAATTATGATTCTCCATATGATCAAGTAATTTAAATCAATTAAATAGCTTGTTTTATAAGCCCACTTAATGACATAGGAAAGTGTGCATAGAATATTAAATGAAAAAATTTATTGCTAAGCGTCCCCATTTCACAGGAAAATTAAGTATGCATATGCATTAACAGAATAGGATACATTAAAAAATTTAGAGTGGTTATTACTTATGATTGTGTTATGTCTAATTATCATTTTTGCTTTTTTGCATTTTTCCCCAGTTTTTTTTTTAAATGAACATTCTAATTTTATAACGGGAAAAACATAATATTAAAATATTTGAATTATAGGGACAGGTATGGTGGTGGTGCTTCAGTTGCTAAGTCGTGTCTGACTCTTGTGACCCCATGGACTGTAGCCTGCCAGGCTTCTCTGTCCATGGAATTTTCCAGACAAGAATGCTGGAGTGGTTATTACCTTCTCCAGAGGACCTTCCTGATCCATGGATTGAACCTGGGTCTCCTGCATTGTGGGTGGTCTTCTGCATTGATGGTGGATTCTTTACTGACTGAGGCACTTGGGAAGCCCTCTGACAGATATATGTGTCCTTTAAAACTATTAGTATGTTTCNCAGAGGACCTTCCTGATCCATGGATTGAACCCGGGTCTCCTGCATTGTGGGTGGTCTTCTGCATTGATGGTGGATTCTTTACTGACTGAGCCACTTGGGAAGCCCTCTGACAGATATATGTGTCCTTTAAAACTATTAGTATGTTTCTGTATGGTTTCTTGGCTTCATATGTAAATTTGGTTTTATTTTATTATGTAATCTTTTTTGTATTGTATTTTTGAGTTATGTTTAACAGAAGTTTTTGAGACAAGTAATTAGCAAATATTTATTAGATACTTCTGTGTCTAATGAATATGTTTTTAGTACATGTTCTTTACCATAAAGACATTTATAATCTAAGTTGAATATCATGTAGGTAGATGTCCTTTCAAAATTACTTGATCTTGTATGTTAGAGTTTAAGCATTAGATTCGTTTAACCCTTTGACTGCCTTCTTTCATTTAAACTTGTTGCATAGGAAAAAATATATATACTTTAAAGGCATTAAATTCATTCAGGAATTTACTTTTTAATATTAATAATGCAATTTATTTGTATGGCACTGAATGACATGGGTTTATATACATTATTTTATTTAGTTCTCACAGCTATCTTTCCATGATGGTGGAGACATTTTCCCCAGTTGTTATTAAGAGTTAAATTAGAGAGTTTGGTGTTTACTTTAAAAATACCATTCATACTCTGCCTATTTTTGAGAGGGAGGCTCAGGGAGGGGATATAAGTATACCTATGACTGATTCATGTTGATGTATGGCAGAAACCAACACAATATTGTGAAGCAATTATCCTTCAGTTAAAAATAAATAAATTTTAAAAAAGCTCTTTGCCTATTTTTGAGAGTAGTGATAGCTTGATTCAGATAACATCCATGTCTTTTTTAGCATTATATTAGTAATTACAGGCCCTTTGATACTATGCTTTTTGACATTTACATTAAAAATAAAAATTAGCTAATTTGTAAGTTATAAGGTCTCAAAAAAATAGTTCATTCTTCTTGCATGCCTGTTAGTGCTCCTATTAACATTCTGAAATGACTTATTAAATTAAGTGCAGTGTCAAAGGCTAATTGTCTCTCTGCGAATTAGTCTATATGACTTATGAGAGAATGATTTAAGAATTGTGTTTGAATAGCAACTCTGGAGTCAGCTTTTAGTATCCATCAAATTGTAATGATTGTAGATGAAGAGTATTAATCAATTATGAAGTCCATTCTCATGCTGTTACGAAAGATGCCTCTAAAATACATGCAGTGTTAGTGCCCTTGAATGTATTTCAGTTGTGAGCGTCCCACATCTGTGGCACAGATGTGTGGCCTGAACATGCTGTGTTTAGAGCAGCCCTCCTCAGTGGTCAGAACGCAGCGACTGTCTCTGGCTCTGAGAACAGTCAGTGCGTGCCTGTGTGTGTGTGTGTGTGTGTGTGTGTGTAGCGGCAGCGGGGGGTGGGGGGAGTGATGGATTAGTAGAGAATCAGAGATCCTATATCTAATTTTTTTTATAGTTTCTGAAATTGTATTTCACATGTCAGTGTAATCTTAGTGGGATGAGTGTGAAGTGTGGCGCCACCTTTATTCAGCCTGTCTCTTGAGTACCTGCCTCGGTGGTTTGGGCACTGTGGCAACCCTGAGTTCGAATGAGAGTTCACGGCCACCTTGGTGAGCTGCAGCTTGGTTTGCACATCTCTTAATGTTTTTATTATTTTTAACCATGACCTTGGCATGTGGTCTTACAGTTCCCTGACCAGGGATTGAACCTGTGCCTCTTGCGTTGGGAGCATGGGAGTCTTGACCGCTGGACCACCACATCTCTAAATGTGATGGAACGTGGTGCCTGTTGTTAAAGCTGGTTGTGAGATCACTGAAGATGCTTGTGCAAGTGCTTTGCCTGACACATGGTGGGTGCCCAGTGAAGTCACTGTTCCTCATTGGCATTACTGAGCACCTAGTGTGAGCTGAGGCACCTACCTCATGTGTGGGCATGCTAAAAGCACAGGAGAAGATGTTCTGGTGAGGAAACAGATACTACTGCCTGCCAGCTTAAGCCAAAAACCCCCAAAATCAAGGATCTCTTCAAGGATTACTATTCCTTTCATGAGTGATTGGGTTCACTCCCTAGGTCGGGAAGCCCCTGGAGGAGGGCATGGCAACGCACTCCAGTATTCTTGCCTGGAGAATCCCATGGACAGAGGAGCCTGGTGGGCTGTAGTCCATAGGGTCTCCAAGAGTCAGGCACAGCTGAATGACTTAGCACACATGAGTGATTGGAGGGTTGGAGACACAGTTGATTGGAAGAAACTTGGCTGGAATCTTGCAGGGGAGGCTCTCTCAAGCTGAGCAGCCTTCTGGAAGCCTTTGAAGAATCCTGAACTTGGCTGAGGAAGCACTGTGAGCTGTGTTCTTCTGCTGGCTGGAATTAAGCCCTGTGTGGAGTCAAGTCAGCTTGCTTGAGGAGTACCATTGCTCAGATGTAAAGAGAGAGTATGTAGCTGACAGGCATAGGATGACCAGAGGCATTTTCTGTTCATTCCTGTTAAGCTTCCTGGTCACTTAACTTCCTGAATTTCAAAGGTGTCTTTTGCCAGATACCCTTTTTCTTCGTCAGAAACAGGTAGCTACCTACCTTTCTGAATGCTTCTGTTAGGACCTAGAAAAGGAGGTTACGCTGATAAGAGTGGTGAGGTAGTCTGGTGGCTGGTGTTAGGGTGGGGCCTGAGGGCCCCGGGTGCATCTGAATATCGCTGTGACCTCCTGTGTGGCCCGCCGCGCTCCTGGCCTGCACGAGCGCTCCCGTCCCTCTGGTCCTTCCCATCCAGCGTCTGTCCTCCCCCAACACTCTGCAGCTCCTGGCCTCACGAGAAGTCCCCAGCTTGCCCTCAGGCCTGTCCTGTGTGCTTCCACTGCTTGACCCCGATGGACATCCCGACGTGTTGGAACACCTTCATCTTCCTTGGCACCCCTTTCTCCCCTTGCTCCTCTGGGTGCGTCTGGTCATCCACGCTCTCTCCTGCCCTTGGTACCTTTGAACTGTTGGGAGTCCTTTGGTCTTCTCCCTCTGGGTGACCCTAACCCTCCTCGTAGCCTGTCTTACTGTCTCTGTGATAGAGACCTATACATGTCTGACCTTTTTCTCATCACCTTCTTGCCATCTTCCCTGGATAATCTTGATACATTTCAAAGTAGATGAGCCCATTCTGAAGCTTTTATCTTCCCTATAAATCCCTTGTACACACTCTTCTTCCCAGTACTATGCTATCAGCACCAGCCTAGTCTTCTGGTTAGACCAGCCTTGCTGTCCTCTCTAGCTTAGTCCTCAGGCCAGTCAGTCCAGTGGGTCACCATCATCTTCTGCTTCAGAAATAATTCTTGAAACTCTTTCACCTCCATTGCTCCTGCCTTACTTCTGGATGAATTTTCTTTCTTAGAAATAGCTCCTTAGCCTCTGTGTCAGAATGGTAGTCAGTAGTCACATGTCCCCTTTTACACTGAAATTAGTTAAGATTGAAAATGGAAATTCAGCTCCCCAGCCTCACGAGCCGTCTGTCAGGTGTTGGGGAGCCGCGTGTGGCTGGGGGGTGCCATATGGAGAGCACAGCAGGACATTCCCAGCTGTGCTGGACATCACTGCCCAGCTGGTGGATGGTTCTCTTGGACATCACTGTCCAACAACTGACCTCTCTGTTGTGAGTTCTCACCCTCTTCTTCTCATCCTTATGGTCGCCCAGTGCTTGCTTTGTAGAAGCAGCGAGTCAGTTATGACACACTCCTGCCTGAAAACTTCTGTTGGATACTGACGTGTGGTTTGTGCCCCTCTGCACAGCACATGAGTCCTTCACTGCTCACTCCCTGGCGCCCCCTGATCTGCCCTCCAAGCTCAGAGGCCCCTGCTTCTCTCCCTTGCCTCATCCCTCTCTGCTTGCAATACCCCCCTTCATCTCCTTAAGACTTACAGGCTCAACATCTTTTTTTGGAAGTGACATCTCCCCACTGCCCTGCAACTTGTGTTTGCTGCCCCGACCCTCTCATTTAGGGGGTGTCTCTAGGGCACCATCTTCCAATGTCTTTGTACATGTACCTTCTGAAATCATCTTTTATAAACTATGTACTCCTTCCCATGGGAGTGCATATGTGTCTTACATTTTATGTAAGGTAATGTCAACTTACATTTTAAGTTGATTTCTGACTTTTTTAAAAAATCAAAAGTTCAAATGATTTATTTTTGTGAACAAGAAGTAGGAAACATTAAATATCAAATAAGATGAAAATAATATGAGAATTGACTTAGTTGGGATGAATCTTTGTCAGTATGACTTGAGGGAATTTTTGCATTTTGATTTTAACTACCTTATATAGGTGATTAACCACTTGTATATAGTTCAAATATGTTTGTTATCTGTGCTAAATCTCTAGTTTGGCTTGAACAGTTTGGCATTTTGGGAAAAAATTCCAGGTATTTTTAAGAGAATTTGTATCATTAACCTACTCTTCTCACTTTTTTTTTTTTTTTTCCTCTGAATCCAGAACATCTCCATATGGGCCAAGTTTTGCTCCTAACAGAAAAATGGTTAGGCATAAAATTGGGAACCTTTCTGAGTTTAAGCAGAAAGGTTAATCAATAAGGAGACTCCCTGATAATCATTATTTTGAATTAACTGCTTTGTTTGGTATCTCGAGGTTTCCGAACTTTGGAACAATGCATCAGGGTAAGATTTCAGTGACAGGGGAGCTGTTGGGACAATAGGAGTGTCCTTTCATTGGCAGGTGGAGATATGGAAATTGATTCCTTAAATCACCCTTCAGTTCAGTTCAGTTTCTCAGTCGTGTCCGACTCTTTGTGNATGCTGTCTCTTATACACATCTCAGGGGAGCTGTTGGGACAATAGGAGTGTCCTTTCATTGGCAGGTGGAGATATGGAAATTGATTCCTTAAATCACCCTTCAGTTCAGTTCAGTTTCTCAGTCATGTCTGACTCTTTGTGACCCCATGAACTGCAGCACGCCAGGCCTCCCTGTTCATCACCAACTGCCGGAGTCCACCCAAACCCATGTCCATTGAGTCAATGATGCTATCCAACCATCTCATCCTCTGTCGTCCCCTTCTCCTTGCCCTCAATCTTTCCCAGCATCAGAGGCCTTTCTAATGAGTCAGCTCTTCGCATGAGGTGGCCAAAGTACTGGAGTTTCAGCTTCAACATCAGTCCTTCCAATGAACACCCAGGACTGATCTCCCTTAGGATGGACTGGTTGGATCTCCTTGCAGTCCAAAGGACTCTCAAGAGTCGTCTCCAACACCATAGTTCAAAAGCATCAATTCTTAGNGTGGGCACCCAGGGGTGCACACCATGGATTGTGGGTCCCCCCAGACCTGCTAGCACGTTGTGATCTGATAACGTACAGACGGGCTTCCCTGGTGGCTCAGTGGGTAAAGAATCTGCCTGCAATGCAGGAGACTTAGGTTCGATCCCTGGATTGGGAATATCCCCTGAAGGAGGAAATCGCAACCTACTGCAGTATTCTTGCCTGGAGCATCCCATGGACAGAGGAGCCTGGTGGGCTACAGTCCAACGGGTCGCAAAGAGTCGGACACAGCTGAGCACACACGCGGTCATTTAGCATACAGAAGGTGATGCAACTTCCGGCAACAGGTAAAATTTGCCCTTGGCCAGAATTCTTCTTGGCAGAGTTTTGCTGAAAAACTGTCTGCAATTCTGTTGTCCTGAATCCTCCTGCCAAGTGGTGCAGTTTGTGGGAGATACAAGATGTCAGGAAACAGCCATTGGATGAGGTCCACCATGGAACGTGGAGCTGTTACTGGCTTTGACAGAAGAGGTAACGTTGCAGCCTGCTGTGTTCCAGGTGACCAACTGCAGCTTCCTGGGTATTTTAAAAAAGAATATATCTGTAATCCAGGTCTGGAACCCCCACCCCACCCGCATTCTGTTGCAGTCCAGGCATTAAAGCTTGTGACCTTGTGCTGTTCGCTCAGCGGACAGCTTGTACCCCTCGTTTGTTCAGGGAAGTGACATTACAGGATCTGATAGATTGCAAGTCATCCAGGAAATTGCCCAATCAGCAATTGTTGAATTAAATTTAAATGAGTATATTAAAAGCAAAAATATTACTTTGCCAACAAAGGTCTGCCTAGTCAAGGCTATGGGTTTTCCAGTAGTCATGTATGGATGTGAGAGTTGGACTGTGAAGAAAGCTGAGCCCCAAAGAATTGATACTTTTGAACTGTGGTGCTGGAGAAGACTCTTGAGAGTCCCTTGGACTGCAAGGAGATCCAACCAGTCTGTCCTAAAGGAGACCAGTCCTGGGTGTTCATTGGAAGGACTGATGCTGAGGCTGAAATTCCAATACTTTGGCCACCTCAAGCGAAGAGTTGACTCATTGAAAAGACCCTGATGCTGGGAGGGGTTGGGGGCAGGAGGAGCAGGGGATGACAGAGGATGAGACGGCTGGATGACATCACCGATTCGATGTACATGAGTTTGAGTGAACTCCGGGAGTTGGTGATAAACAGGGAGGCCTGGCGTACTTCGATTCATGGGTTGCAAAGAGTGGGACACGACTGAGCGACTGAACTGAACTGAAGTGAACTGAGCAGGCTAAAAATCCCAAGGCTGAGAAGTCTTTTATTTGGGGTGGGCATGTCACGTAACTCAGGGACCAGCTTCTAGCCAGAGAATAAGCTTGTTTTACAGAATGCATCACACTGACCACCTTCGTCCCAAGAGGTCAGGCACAGTTTCAGAGTTGAGATGCTTCTGAGGCCTGATTGTCCTAGTTCATTTCTGAGTCTGGCTCACCAGTCTCTACTGATGCCTTCTGGATGAACCAAAGAACAGATGTCTTTCAGTTGGGTGCAAGTTGTCTTTTAAAGGGACAGTGACACAAAAGAGCAGCCAGTCTCTTACCCTTGGAGAGCCAGGACAGGGCAGTTGGGAGTTCAGGGCAGGGCTGAGGATGAAGGTGCAGTGATCAGAAAGCCTTGTCAATTTTAGGACCAGCTGCAATTCAGAAGCTGTGGGTCTGGCTTTAAGAAAATGGAGGGGACTTCCCTGTCCTTCCAGTGGATAAGATTTGGCCTTCCTATGCAGGGGATGCGGGTTCAGTCCGTGGCTGGGGAGTAAGATCCTACATGTCTCCAAAAAACATCCCACATCCCATGTGTCTCCAAAAAAACCCAAACATAAAACAGAAACAGGATTGCGACACATTCAATAAAAAACTTTAAAAGTGGTACATAAAAAACAAACCAAAAAAACGCAATAAAATAAGAGATGTGAAGATCTTATTGCAGAGAACAGTTTTGTAAAATGAGGTGTTTATTTGCCTTACAAAAGTTTTCTTTCAGATACCCCAGATGTAGCCTGTCTGGAAGGAATTCAGCTTGGGGTTCTCCTCTGAAATTTCTAAAGTCTTCACTGCTGCTACAAAGCCAAGAGGTTATCTCTCTTGCCTGGATGGCTGTATCGGTATCCTGAATTCTTTTGACTCCCAGATCATATCTTGAAGTCCAGACCCCTCCAGGCCAACACAGAGGCTGTTGTCACCTGGCTTCTGCTGAATCCATCATCCACACTTGCACCTTCTCACCCAGACCCTTTGTCCTGCAGCTCTTCTCCCTGGGAGTGGCCACTCCCCTGACTTTTCACTCTATGCTTGCCGGGTCATCTCCGCTCATACTTCACTTCTCCAGTGAGACCGGTGCTGAGCACACTTTCCTGACCATGCTTTTCTGATCCCCTTCCTGGCTTCGGACTCAGTCCTGTCCTCACCACGCATTCTCATCTTCCTCACCTGGCACATACCTGCAGCTCACTGTGCCTGCCTGGGGCTTGCCTCTCTTTCCAGGCCGGCTGCAGGTACCTGCAGAGACCAGGTGACCTCCTCACTGGCCTGGTTTTCAGCACAGTTCTTAGACCTAACAGTCAGGTTTGTGGAATGAACAAGGATATAAGTATTTCTTTAAAATTGTTAACCTTTTCTAATATATATTAACAGCCAACTTGCAAATAAACCAACTGTGATGCAAATTCAGCTATCCTGATGGAGGGGTGTGTGTGTTTATAGATACCACATGTTAATTTTAGGTGTGTTCCAAGACTCAAGAATATTAGATCACAGTGTCCTTTTTGGAAAGTGGACTTGATGCTGTTACACATTCACAGATTTCGGGGTCTCTGACAGACTCAATAGTAAGTGGTGCCCTCTTCTCCTGCCCAGGCTTTGATGGAATTGGGAGCTATACACAAAGTAATAGTACAGGCCAAAATACTCATTTGTCACTGGTGNCTGGAACTCTCTTGCTTTTTCCATGATCCAGCGGATGTTGGCAATTTGATCTCTGGTTCCTCTGCCTTTTCTAAAACCAGCTTGAACATCTGGAAGTTCATGGTTCACGTATTGCTGAAGCCTGGCATGGAGAATTTTAAGCATTCCTTTACTAGTGTGTGAGATGAGTGCAAGTGTGTGGTCGTTTGAGCATTCTTTGGCATTGCCTTTCTTTGGGACTGGAATGAAAACTGACGTTTTCCAGTCCTGTGGCCACTGCTGAGTTTTCCGTATTTGCTGGCATATTGAGTGCAGCACTTTCACAGCATCATCTTTCAGGATTTGAAATCACCCTCAAGCTACTCCTTGAACTTTGCTCATGGACTCCTGAGAGTCTTTGGGGCCCTTGGGGCTTTGCGCCTTGCTTGGAAGACCGCAGCCATGGGGCAGGCTGGTCTCCATCATGCCTGGCCTTGGCAGGGCAGCCTGGTGTTCAGATGTGGCTGAATCCCATTTTCACTGGCTCTGGCCTGCCCTGGGCTCCTCTGTTTTCTTTGGAGGTGCTGCCGGGTTCTGCAGCTGAAGCCCTCTCACTCCTTGTGGGTTTGTCTCGGCCACCGCCAGCCACAGGAAGCAGGTTCCTCGCCTTATGCTCAGGGAGGAATGGAAGTATTTTTGTCGTGGAAAACAACTGTTTTTTTAGAGGCCTGCACGATTCTGTGGAACATTACATAACCAGCCTGAGAGGCCTGGGAGGATGATCGTGTTCCCTCCGGCTGGCTGCAGCGCTGCGCCGTGTCCTGAGGCTTCTGTTCCTTCCTGGTGTGACCCTGGGCCTCCTGTTCTGGCACCAGCAGGAGCCCAGGACCAGCCTCTGCTTGCTGCCCGGCCAGCGCAGATCTTGCTGTGTCATCCAGCCGTCTCTCTCATTAGCAGAGATTGTCATCTCTTTTAGGAAATTATATAAACACACACCCCCAGGCGAGAGAGAAGAAGAAAAAATCAGTTTCAGGCAGCGAGAGTTTGATGCCGTCATCCTAGCAGCTCACCCCCTCACCCCTTCCCACTCACAGCTTCCACCGCACCGGGGGTCGGGCATGTGCCAGGATGAGGCGGTCTTGCCCTTACAAGCATGAAGTAACCAGAATACGTTAGAAATGCCTGATTGAAAATAAAAGGGCGTGTTGATTTTGGCCCTACCTTATTAGGGAGGGCAAAGTTAATTGTATGCTTTGTGTTTTCAGATTGTGCCTTCTAATTCTGCTTAATACGGCACCTCACAGATAGGCAAAGAGATGTTGGCTTATTTTGAGGTGGGGGATAACCTTCGCCAGCACTGAAAACTCAAAGTGGCTTTCCTGCTTATAGTTCCTTCCAGAGCTGAGCTTAAAGTTCTCAGCATCCCTGGCAAGGCTGATGAGGGATTGTTGTCTTGCTTTCAGAGCCAGTGTAGGCCAAGACAGACAATAAACTCTGGCCTGGATTATTGCCATGGTTCTGGCAAGAGCCTTGCACAGATGCAAGCAAAGCCCAAGCGTTTGCTTTCTAATGCCTAGTGCAGTTTGTTGTTAAATTTTTCATCCGATACAGCTAACATACCTTCAGGAAGGTGCTTCTTATCTCAGACAGGAGATGCCAGTGTAAAGATGGGATTACTGCATGGTCTGGGGAGGACTTGTCGGTGGTGCATTTCTGCAGAGCCTGCTGAGCTTGTGCTGTGGTCTCCCTCCAGCCTTGGTGCGTGTGGTGACATTCATTTTCGTGGAGCACTTAGGCTTTGCACAAAGAAAGCTGTTTTGGCTGGATCTGCTGGGAGTCCAAGAGGGGGTTTATCTTAGAGCCCAAAGGGATCAGTGCAGCCACCCTTACCAAACAAAAAGCCATCAAGGCTACTTCTTGCTAGCGAGCCACTCAGGGTGGGCACCCAGGGGTGCACACCATGGATTGTGGGTCCCCCCAGACCTGCTAGCACGTTGTGATCTGATAACGTACAGAAGGGCTTCCCTGGTGGCTCAGTGGGTAAAGATTCTGCCTGCAATGCAGGAGACTTAGGTTCGATCCCTGGATTGGGAATATCCCCTGAAGGAGGAAATGGCAACCTACCGCAGTATTCTTGCCTGTAGCATCCCATGGACAGAGGAGCCTGGTGGACTACAGTCCAACGGGTCGCAAAGAGTCGGACACAGCTGAGCACACACGCGGTCATTCAGCGTACAGAAGGTGATGCAACTTCCGGCAACAGGTAAAATTTGCCCTTGGCCAGAATTATTCTTGGCAGAGTTTTGCTGAAAAACTGTCTGCAATTCTGTTGTCCTGAATCCTCCTGCCAAGTGGTGCAGTTCGTGGGAGATACAAGATGTCAGGAAACAGCCATTGGATGAGGTCCACCATGGAACGTGGAGCTGTTACTGGCTTTGACAGAATAGGTAACGTTGCAGCCTGCTGTGTTCCAGGTGACCAACTGCAGCTTCCTGGGTATTTTAAAAAAGAATATATCTGTAATCCAGGTCTGGAACCCCCACCCCACCCGCATTCTGTTGCAGTCCAGGCATTAAAGCTTGTGACCTTGTGCTGTTCGCTCAGCGGACAGCTTGTACCCCTCGTTTGTTCAGGGAAGTGACATTACAGGATCTGATAGATTGCAAGTCATCCAGGAAATTGCCCAATCAGCAATTGTTGAATTAAATTTAAATGAGTATATTAAAAGCAAAAATATTACTTTGCCAACAAAGGTCTGCCTAGTCAAGGCTATGGGTTTTCCAGTAGTCATGTATGGATGTGAGAGTTGGACTGTGAAGAAAGCTGAGCCCCAAAGAATTGATACTTTTGAACTGTGGTGCTGGAGAAGACTCTTGAGAGTCCCTTGGACTGCAAGGAGATCCAACCAGTCTGTCCTAAAGGAGACCAGTCCTGGGTGTTCATTGGAAGGACTGATGCTGAGGCTGAAATTCCAATACTTTGGCCACCTCAAGCGAAGAGTTGACTCATTGAAAAGACCCTGATGCTGGGAGGGGTTGGGGGCAGGAGGAGCAGGGGACGACAGAGGATGAGACGGCTGGATGACATCACTGATTCGATGTACATGAGTTTGAGTGAACTCTGGGAGTTGGTGATAAACAGGGAGGCCTGGCATACTGCGATTCATGGGTTGCAAAGAGTGGGACACGACTGAGCGACTGAACTGAACTGAAGTGAACTGAGCAGGCTAAAAATCCCAAGGCTGAGAAGTCTTTTATTTGGGGTGGGCATGTCACGTAACTCAGGGACCAGCTTCTAGCCAGAGAATAAACTTGTTTTACAGAATGCATCACACTGACCACCTTCGTCCCAAGAGGTCAGGCACAGTTTCAGAGTTGAGATGCTTCTGAGGCCTGATTGTCCTAGTTCATTTCTGAGTCTGGCTCACCAGTCTCTACTGATGCCTTCTGGATGAACCAAAGAACAGATGTCTTTCAGTTGGGTGCAAGTTGTCTTTTAAAGGGACAGTGACACAAAAGAGCAGCCAGTCTCTTACCCTTGGAGAGCAGGACAGGGCAGTTGGGAGTTCAGGGCAGGGCTGAGGATGAAGGTGCAGTGATCAGAAAGCCTTGTCAATTTTAGGACCAGCTGCAATTCAGAATCTGTGGGTCTGGCTTTAAGAACATGGAGGGGACTTCCCTGTCCTTCCAGTGGATAAGATTTGGCCTTCCTATGCAGGGGATGCGGGTTCAGTCCCTGGCTGGGGAGTAAGATCCTACATGTCTCCAAAAAACATCCCACATCCCATGTGTCTCCAAAAAAACCCAAACATAAAACAGAAACAGGATTGCGACACATTCAATAAAAAACTTTAAAAGTGGTACATAAAAAACAAACCAAAAAAACGCAAGAAAATAAGAGATGTGAAGATCTTATTGCAGAGAACAGTTTTGTAAAATGAGGTGTTTATTTGCCTTACAAAAGTTTTCTTTCAGATACCCCAGATGTAGCCTGTCTGGAAGGAATTCAGCTTGGGGTTCTCCTCTGAAATTTCTAAAGTCTTCACTGCTGCTACAAAGCCAAGAGGTTATCTCTCTTGCCTGGATGGCTGTATCGGTATCCTGAATTCTTTTGACTCCCAGATCATATCTTGAAGTCCAGACCCCTCCAGGCCAACACAGAGGCTGTTGTCACCTGGCTTCTGCTGAATCCATCATCCACACTTGCACCTTCTCACCCAGACCCTTTGTCCTGCAGCTCTTCTCCCTGGGAGTGGCCACTCCCCTGACTTTTCACTCTATGCTTGCCGGGTCATCTCCGCTCATACTTCACTTCTCCAGTGAGACCGGTGCTGAGCACACTTTCCTGACCATGCTTTTCTGATCCCCTTCCTGGCTTCGGACTCAGTCCTGTCCTCACCACGCATTCTCATCTTCCTCACCTGGCACATACCTGCAGCTCACTGTGCCTGCCTGGGGCTTGCCTCTCTTTCCAGGCCGGCTGCAGGTACCTGCAGAGACCAGGTGACCTCCTCACTGGCCTGGTTTTCAGCACAGTTCTTAGACCTAACAGTCAGGTTTGTGGAATGAACAAGGATATAAGTATTTCTTTAAAATTGTTAACCTTTTCTAATATATATTAACAGCCAACTTGCAAATAAACCAACTGTGATGCAAATTCAGCTATCCTGATGGAGGGGTGTGTGTGTTTATAGATACCACATGTTAATTTTAGGTGTGTTCCAAGACTCAAGAATATTAGATCACAGTGTCCTTTTTGGAAAGTGGACTTGATGCTGTTACACATTCACAGATTTCGGGGTCTCTGACAGACTCAATAGTAAGTGGTGCCCTCTTCTCCTGCCCAGGCTTTGATGGAATTGGGAGCTATACACAAAGTAATAGTACAGGCCAAAATACTCATTTGTCACTGGTGGAGGTTAAGTTGGAGGCCTCAGCTTGGGGTGAA
The DNA here is from genome assembly GCA_006410735.1 of Raphicerus campestris. Classification (NCBI taxonomy): domain Eukaryota; kingdom Metazoa; phylum Chordata; class Mammalia; order Artiodactyla; family Bovidae; genus Raphicerus; species Raphicerus campestris. The sequence goes on from SJYW01007216.1 coordinate 67,183, forward strand.
AACCGAGCGGTTCTGCTGAGAGAGTCTCAGGGTTAGGCCATGTCCCCGCAGAGCATGGGACCCACCTGGGGCCCTGGGTCTGGGGGAGCTGCTGCCCCATCTGATCAGCTGCTCCCTCTCAGGAGGGGAAGAATTCCAGAGCCATATGGAAGAAGCCCTCCTCACTAACAGTGGGCTCTTTCCAAACTCTCCTTCCCTCTATCAATTGTTTTAATATCTTGAAAGAAAATGTTAGTCTCTGAGTTGTGTCCTACTCTTTAAAACCCCATGGACTGTAGCCTGCTAGGCCTCTCTGTCCATGGGATTCTCCAGGCAAGAATACTGGAGTGAGTTGCCCTACCCTCCTCCAGGGGATCTTCCTGACCCAGGGGTCGAACCCAGGTCTCCTGCATTGCAGGCAGATTTTTACCATCTGAGCCACCAGAGCAGCTCTTTAATATCGTGTTTTTCCAAACAGATAGATAGGTGTTTGTAGAAGTCAAATAGTAAAGCAGCATTCCCTTTCTCCATATGAACATAGCTACTTTTAGTTGACCCCAAAAAGAGGAAGCAAGCAATGTTTTTTATTTATTTGTTTTCGGCTGTGCTGGGACTTCGTTGCTGTGCGCAGGCTATCTCTGGTTGGAGAGGCTTCTCTTGTTGGAGGGCGGGAGCTCTAGGCGCACCGGCTTAGTTGCTCCCCAGCATCTGAGATCTTCCCAGACCAGGGATCCAACCCATGTCCCCTGCATTTGCTCTCAGATTCTTAACCATTCAACCACCAAGGAAGACCAACAAGCACTGCTTTAACAGTTTATTTTTCTGGGACCAATTTTAAATGTTTCATGTTAGCCTGAAAATGTTCAGTGACCAAAGAATTATGTTATGCTCCTTCCTGGTTTGCGATTTGGGACCCAGCCGTACTCTGCTTAGGTCCAGTGCTGAGTTAGAGTTACTTTTAGCAAGCCAGGCAGCAGTGGCTGTGGAAACAGAATTCATTCCACGTGGTAAATACGTGGGGCTGTTTTCCCGGCGCTGTGAGAATGTAGGAAGGCTGTTCCCAGGAATGCTGCTCATGTTCGGCACTCTGCCATTAGGGAAGACAGGTGAGTAAGACAGAGAGAGGTGAACTCAGAACATCGCGCCGTGTTCTGGGGTTGTCTGAACAGAGCCTGTGTAGATCTGCTTCCAGACTTGCCCCCGGACCGGCTGGAATCTGGTTGGTGTTAAGGAAGACCTTTCTTGCTTTTCTCCCCTTCTTCTGTATATAGGCACCTCCCTCACCTCCACCCCCAGCTTAAGACCTGGTGTTATAAGTAACTTTCTTCATAAAGGTACCCTCTGAGAGCATCATTAGGGAATGAGAGCAGTTGTAAGAAGGCAGCAGTGAGACTTGCAGATAGTGGAATGTGCCAGCCCCCATGGAAGGCAGTGTGCACATTTACACCGACTGAGTCAGTGCTGAGGTTGCTAGTATTTGTGGATCCATTCATGATGAAACCAGGATTTTTCCTCTGAATGTTTAAAAACAATACAACTCAAATTTCAAATGTCTCTGAAAGTCAGATGTTCCTCTTTTATTTTGAGAGCACGTTATTTGAGGGAGGAAAAGGTCGTTGCTACACAAACTCTAGTCCGATCGATGGAAATATATATGAACATAGTCCCTCCCCATCCCCCAGCCCCTCATGGAAAACTTATTTTAGACAGTGTATAATGAAAGTCAGGATTCTGACGACCCCTATTGTGGTGGGAGCACAATCGATGACTCTGGAAACCTCAAGCCCAGTTTGAGTTGGAGAGAATGAGATTAGTTAGCTTGCAGGGAGAGTGTCCAGGCCACCCGCCCTCTCTCCTTGATGAGGAAGGTGACAGCTGAAAAGAGCCAGGATCCGCCCTGTGGCAGCAGTGGCAGTTGAGCACAAAGAGTGGTGTGCTCCTGACCTCTGCCTGTCCTTGGTCCCTGTTCCTCCACGCACTGGGGGGTTGGGCTGGAGCAGTAGGGGGGTGGGGGTGGGGGCAGTTGTTGCAGGTTGAAACTTTTCACTACATCTTCAGTTGTGCTTAGGGACCCAGACTTGGGCATTTTTCTCTTTGATGGTTTAATGTTCTTAGCCAGTTGATCAGAGGAATTCTTTTGCTGCCCCAAGGCTTTGTGCTCTCTGGAAATTAAATGCAGGCAGGGTAGTATGAATGAAAGGGAACGACCCTGAGATCCAGCCTGACCCCTCCCTAGCTGGTTAAGCAGTGCTTTCCACCAGCAGGGTGGATTTATACAAAGTGAAAAGTGGTCAGTGGGGTGAGGCAGTGATGGACAGTGTGAGTGTGCAGCAGGAACCTGTTGCTTTCAGATCGGAACTGGGCTTTGCTTGTGTTTCTTTTGTGGGGTCACACTTGGCTGCACACTGGAATCATGAGTGGGATGCCCAGGCCCCACCCCAGAGACTTTGATTAAACCGGATGAACCCTGTTCCGGCCCTCAGGGCCGCACCGCACCAGGACTGCCTGCGGGAGCTCTGGGTGCTGTCCTGTTCTGAGCATCCTGGCTTATTGCCTCTCTTCCTGGTTTTTAGACTTGAAGTTTTTCTGAAAGTTAAATGCTATTGGGTAATTTCAGGAGGCATTCTGACTAGCTCTGAGAGAGAGCTTATTTGGGACTGTCCGGGTGGCCCAGTGGTTAAGGATCCGTGCTTAACAGAGCAGTCTGTTTGGCAGGGGGCATGGGTTCAATCCATGGTCTGGGAACTAAGATCCCACATGCT